>ML841514.1:40702-56268 GCA_009831015.1 Picea engelmannii | reverse complement strand
TGAGATCTATATCCGGATAGTAGACTAGACAGCCCATTCAATGTAATTGAATAGGGTAGGTAGATTGGAGGGAAGAGCTCGAAGAGCCCCTCAGGTAAAAAGGGATTTAGTATCTCATTTTGTAGGAGAGAGAGCAAGGATGGTGGTAGATAATCTGCGAGTAGAGAGAAGAAGAGAAGGAGCCAAGACCTTGTTACAGGCCATGCTCAGAAACACCTTGTAAATACAGACGGTTGCCATATTTAATACAAATAGCAGTTTTTCCTACATGACTATGTGTTAAATACATGTCTTTAAGTGGTCTTCATATGATATGAATATATGATGTAAATGTATGTTGTAGGTTTTCATTTGCAGGAGTGTGTGTGATTTCAGGTGAAGGTCTTTGAGGTTTCATGTCAGGAGGACATGACAGAGTATTTCGGTCTCTGAATACCAGTGCACTGAAGCACTTCTGAATTATGCGAGTTCAAACAAAGGCGTGTTGCGGCACAAAAACTGGAGTCAAAAACTCAAAAAATACCTATGAGGTTGCTGAATACCTCAGGAGGAAAGGTGGTGTGGGAGACACACAGTTGCAAAAATAAGCTCTGAGGAGTTATGTGAAGCTCTTCCAGGTGGGCATTGAGCCAGTGCAAGGAGTGCACAAAGGAAGAATTCTGTTGAGAGTTCACTGAAGAAACAGAATCACTAAGGATTATGAGAGCTCTGCTAGAGAGGCATTGAGCGGGTGCATAGAGTGCAAAAAAAGAGGACAGAACTATTGGACATTCTGTGAGAGATACTCTGCTAGGAGGGCATTGATTAGGTGTGCAGATAAGCATAGAGGAAAGTGAACTCCTTGAGTTCTGTAATTTTAAAGAAGAATCCACTGAGGGATCTTCGCAGGGTTACTGAATACCTGGGAATACTCAACAATAGGTTGCTTGAGAAAACGGAGAGCCAGGAGGGCATCTGAATTCTCCATCTGAGGGAGAAAGGAAGAGAAGAATAATTTTCCCTTGGAGGTCGAAGCTACAGGAAATCTCAGGGCGGATAACACCTTTGTGTGTGTGTGAATACTCTGTAGAGGCGCAGGAGTTGAAGAATCCTTCAAGGATTCAGAAGACAAGATCAGGAGGGGTAGTTCTTTCAGCGCATGAAGCCATAGTTGCAAGGAGGGATAGTGTTCACACACGCGCAGGTGAAGGATTCCAGTCGGGAATCTCGCAGAGAAAAGAAACAAAGGTTGAAGCCTTTGAAATCTCTGGAATATTCCAAGAAATCAGAAGAAATTACAAGCTTGAGAGGAGGCACAGCAGCCATCCGTCCAGACTATGGATGAATTGGGACCATTGAAAGGGTCATCCTGTCTAGAAGGTATCCCAATGGAAGCGTACAAGAGAAATGATTTGAGTCTCGATATCGTGAGTGGAGAACCCGACAGCCATTAGATCTGTCAGGAGTTGCGAGGGAGTTAAGCCCTCATATGACAAAATAGCCAAGGTGAAAGTCCCGACGAAAGTAGGAATTGGGATATCAGAGATCTCGGGGACGTGAGTTTGGTTGATTCGAGATCAGAACCCCTGAACGACAAGGTTTGATCTAATCCATCTAGTTGAGGGAAGAACGGATGATCAAAATTCTCTGAGGAGATTTCGTGAAGTTTCGTGAGCCGTCAGATCTCACGAAGGAACAAGGGAGATACGATGATGTATTCTCTAAAGGTTCAAAGCTCAGGAGGGGTAGGACCGTAGATCCAAGCCACAAGGACCATTGGATTTACACATGGAATTGTGTATCAAGGTTTCGTAGGTTGAAGTCCTGTGAACATTGCGATAGAAATCGCGAAATCGCGAACCACGATATCCTGAAAGCCAAGAGGATTTGTTTGCGACCACAGTGGAGTCAGCGAGTGGATAGGGGGCACACCATTTCGGGGTTTCATGGCTAGAAGTCCCTAAACATATTCATTATGATTCATGATATTGTGAACTCCGAAATGTCGATGGAAAGAAGGACCGTTGAAAAGTCAGAACTCGTGCGTGTGTCAGAGTTTTGGAAAATCGGGGTTCGGGAGTCGGTAAAACAAGTTACTTGACATCGCGAGTGTTGAAATCGTGATAGGGAAAATCCATATAGGAGAGGGAAAGGTCAGCGTTGACTGTATCAAAATTCAGGGATTCGAGAGTCCAACGCTCGACCACTGACCTCGCGAAGTCGTAATGTCCGATCTCCCGATTGTAAAGAGGGGGATCCCACGAGGATTGTTGTGGGTGCAGATTTCCTGATAGGGAAATAGAAGAACCGTTTGGAGTTCTTTGAGCCAGTGGAAAAGAGAATATCCTATGCTGAAGAGGACCTTTCGACCTGTGGGTTGTGAAGTAGGAAGGGCATCGAAATCATCATGTATCAGAGCCTGATTCTTGTCTGTATGTTTCAGATGAGGGAGGCATAAGAGGTAAAGAGCACTCTGATACACGACATCATCTGGTATCAGATCCTGATTTGTGTCTATATATTTTAGACGAGGGAGGAATAAGAGGTAAAGAGAACTCTGATACACGACATCATCTGGTATCAGAGCCTGATTCTTGTCTGTATATTTCAGGCGAGGGAGGCATAAGAGATAAAGAGTACTCTGATACACTACAGTTTGGTATCAAAGCGGGGACTTCACTTGTATATTTCAGGTGAAGCGAGGCAAAGGGAAGAAGATAAAGTACTGAAACTCTGTAAGGATTTGTTTGCAGGTAGGCAACAGTCCATAAGAAGCCAGGAGGACTGTAGGATGAAGCTGGAAACACTCGGGGTGTAGAGTGACAGCAGTGAAATTGCCAGGAGAGTAGATAGAGACAACACCATGGCTACTGAAGACCATAGGTATGCTGGAAGGAGAAACCCAGAGCTGATGAGTGCAGCTGAAAGGGGGAAAGAACTTACCAACATTAGGGAAATAATGGAAGAGCTTGAACTGCGGATGCAGCAGAATACCAAGCTGAGATGGGTATATGAATGGCCCATGAAGAAGCTGAAAATAAGATGGTCAGTCAAGGAGTTGATGGCTAGAAGACAGTAAAGGATGTTAAGAGGATGGTCGAGGCATGCTAAAAACCTCAACGGACCTGAGAAAATGGTTCGGATACGTGAACCAGAGAATGGGAAAATTCTCGGGAAAGAGAATGAAATGGGATCAGTTGAAGATCTCAAGAACTGCCAGGTGGGAAGAAAAGAAATTCCAAATTGTGAGGTGGGAAAGGAGTTGAGATCGGTTGAAGATCTCACGGACTATCAGGAGGACAGCCAAGGAATTTCACATTTCCATATGGGAAATGATATGAGATCACTGCAAGATCTCAGAGGCTGCCAGGAGGGCAGTGGAAGCATCCCATATTGCCAGGATGGCAGGGATGAGCAGATGAGATTGTCTAAGGGTCTCATGAACTCAGAGGAGAGTTGGAATCAACCAAAGGAGCTGACAAAAGATGAAGATTCATGTGGTTTTCCAATCCATGTGAATGAATATGATGACAAGTTAGAAACTTTCACCATCCGAGAGGTCAATCTGAGGAGCCTTATAATGATTGGGGGAATCGAGATATTCCTACCACTTGCCCAAGGGGAGACAGGAATATGGGTTGTAGATGCAGCTACAGCAGAAGAACAACCAGTAGCGACTGACAAGGAAAAAGGATTGGAGCAGATATCTGAAGTTACCCAAGAAGGAGAGGAAAATGAGAATTCTGAGGAGTGTCTCAATGTCTTCAGCCAGGAAGATGTAGCGTTGAAGCTGACAGCAGAAAAAGTAGGAGAGGATAATGAGCATTCCGAGGAGTGGCTCAATATTTTCAACCAGGAGACTGAAAAGACTTCAACATGGGAATTTGCAAAGGAACAAGAAGAAGAAGCAGACAACATTAGTTTGGATGATCTGTATGAGCAGATAGAGGCCCTAGAGAGAAGGGTGAAGGTGCAGGGCACGCACATCCAACAGGTGAAATTGGAAGTTGATGAAGAAGGCATGGGAGATCATGATGATCTACTCATGTGCCGAAAATTTTTGCAGCCGAGGAGACTGCAGGAAAAGGGCCAGCCATTGGAGCATCTGGACGAAGTGATCGGCATGATCAGAGAGATAATGATCCGGTCAGCAGAAACTGTCAGCAAGGAGAGGCTGAGCAGAGGGAAGGAAGCAACAGCAGTGCAGAAGAAGCAGCGAAAACAACCAAAAGATGGAGCGGATGAACAACTCCAGAGGATGATTTGGGATCCAGGAGGATTTCAACAACTGAGACAGGAAGCTCATGAGAAGGAGCTCATGAATTTTGCAACTGAGGAGTATGATGCAGGAGCATCTCTCCATGACAGCCAGCCAGCCAGCCACGTCAGCGAATTCAAATTGCGTGATGAAGAGAGGCGTTGTCCTCATTTTGATTTAGAATTGAATGTAATTAAATGTTTAAGTTGTTGAGATGTGATGCCATGCCTTTGTGCAGGCTATAGATAAGAAGGCATTTAATGTTTGTAAGGCTAAGATATAGATCCGGATAGCGGACTAGACAGCCCATTCAATGTAATTGAATAGGGTAGGTAGATTGGAGGGAAGATCTCAAAGAGCCCCTCAGGTAAAAAGGGATTTAGTATCTCATTTTGTAGGAGAGAGAGAAAGGATGGAGGTAGAGAATATGCGAGTCGAGACCTTGTTACAGGTCGTGCTCAGAACCACCTTGTAAATACAGGCGGTTTCCATATTTAATACAAATAGCAATTTTTCCTGCATGACTATGTGTTAAATAAATGTCTGTAAGTGGTCTTCATATGATATGAATATATGTTGTAAATGTATACTGTAGGTTTGCATTTGAAGGAGTGTGTGTAATTTTAGGTGAAGGTCTTTGAGGTTTCATGTCAGGGGGACATGACAAAGTACTGTGGTCTTTGAATACCAGTGCACTGAAGCACTTCTGAATTCTGCGGGTTCAGACAAAGGCATGTTGCGGCACAAGAACTGGAGTCAACAACTCAGAAAAGACCTATGAGGTTGTTGAATACATCAGGAGGCAAGGTGGTGTGGGAGACACATAGTTGTAGACAGAATCTTTGAGGAGTTGTGTGAAGCTCTTCCAGGTGGGCATTGAGCCAGTGCAAGGAGCGCACAAAGGAAGAATTCTGCTGAGAGTTCACTAAAGAAACAGAATCACTAAGGTATCTGAGAGCTTTGCTAGAGAGGCATTGAGCGGGTGCATAGAGTGCACAGAAAGAGGATAGAACTACTGGATGTTCTGTGAGAGATACTCTGCTAGGAGGGCATCGAGAAGGTGTACAGATAAGCATAGAGGAAAGAGAACTCTTTGAGTTCTTTAATTTTAAAGAAGAATCGACTGAGGGATCTTCACAGGGTTACTGAATACCCGTGAATACTCAGAAATAGGTTGCTTGAGAAAAAGGAGAGCCAGGAGGGCATCTGAATTCTCCATCTGAGGGAGAAGGGAAGAGAAGAATAAGTTTCCCTTGGAGGTCGAAGCTACAGGAAAGCTCAGGGTGGATAGCACCTTTGTGTGTGTGTGAATACTCTGCAGAGGCACAGGAGTTGAAGAATCCTTCGAGGATTCGGAAGACAAGCTCGGGAGGGGTAGTGATTTCAGTGCATGAAGCCATAGTTGCAAGGAGAGATAGAATTCACACATACGCAGGCGAAGGATTCCAGTCGGGAATCTCACAGAGAAAAGAAACAAAGTTTGAATCCTTTGAAATATCTAGAATCTTCCAAGAAATCGGAAGAAAGTACAAGCTTGAGAGGAGGCACAGCAGCCGTCCTTCAAGACTGTGGATGAATCAGGACTGTTGAAAGGGTCATCCCGTCCAGAAGGTAGCCTAGGGGAAGCGTACAAGAGAAATGATTTGAGTCTCCAGATTGTGAATGGAGAACCTGATAGCCATTAGATCTGTCAGAAGCTGTGAGGGAGTTAAGCCCTCATACGACAGAATAGCCAAGGTGAAAGTCCTGACAAGAGTAGGAATCGTGATATCGAAGATCTCGGGGACATGAGTTTGGTCGATTCGACATCATAACTCCTGAAAAATGAGGTTTGATCTGAGCCATCCGGTTGAGGGAAGAACGGACGATCGGAATTCTCTGAGGAGATTTCGTGAAGTTCCATGAGCCGTCAGATCTCACGAAGGAACAAGGGAGATACGCCGACATATTCTCTAAAGGTTCAAAGCTCAGGAGGGGCAGGACCGTAGATCCAAGACACAAGGGCCATTCGATTTACACGTGGAATCGTGTATCGGGGTTTCGTGGGTTGAAGTCCCGTGAACATTGCGACAAAAATTGTGAAATCGCGAACTGCGATATCCCAAAAGGCAAGAGGATTTGTGTGGGGCCACAGTGGAGTCGACAAGTGGACAGGTGGCACACCATTTCGGGGTTTCATGGCGAGAAGTCCCGAAACATATGCATTAGGATTCATGATATTGAAAACTCCGAAATGCCAATGGAATGAAGGACCGTTGAAAAGACAGAACTCGTGTGTGTGTTGGAGTTTCGGCAAATCGGGGTTTGGGAGTCGGTAAAACAAGTTGCTTGACATCGTGAGTGATAAAATTGTGATAGGGAAAATCCTGATAGGAGAGGGAAAGGTCAGCGTTTACTGTATCGGCATTCAGGGATTCGAGAGTCCAACGCTCGACCACTGACCTCGCGAAGTTGCAAAGTCTGATCTCCCAATTGTAAAGAGGGGGATCCCATGAGGATTGTTGTGGGTCTAGATTTCCCGATAGGGAAATAGAAGAACCATTTGGAGTTCTTCGGGCCAGTGGAAAAGAGAAGATCATGTGCTGATGAGGACCTTTTGACCTACGGGTTGTGAATTAGGAAGGGCGTCGGTGTCATCAGGTATCATAGCCTGATTCTTGTCTGTATGCTTTAGATGAGGGAGGCATAAGAGGTAAAGAGCACTCTGATACATGGCGTCATCTGGTATCAGAGCCTGATTCTTGTCTGTATGTTTCAGATGAGGGAGGCATAAGAGGTAAAGAGCACTTTGATACACGACATCATCTGGTATCAGAGCCTGATTCTTGTTTGTATATTTCAGGCGAGGGAGGCATAAGAGATAAAGAGTACTCTGATACACTACAGTTTGGTATCAGAGCGGGGAATTCACTTGTATATTTCAGGTGAAGCGAGGCAAAGGGAAGAAGACAAAGTACTAAAACTCTATAAGGATTTGTTTGCAGGTAGGCAACAATCCATAAGTAGTCAGGAGGACTGTAGGATGAAGCTAGAAACACTCGGGGTGCAGAGTGACAGCAGTGAAATTGCCAGGAGAGTAGACAGAGAAAGCACCATGGCTACTGAAGATCATAGGTATGCTGGAAGGAGAAACCCAGAGCTGATGAGCGCAGCTGAAAGGGGGAAATAACTTGTTGACATTAGGGAAAGAATGGAATAGCTTGAAATTCGGATGCAGCAGAATACCAAGCCGAGATGGGTATATGAATGGCCCATGAAGAAGCCAAAAATAAGATGGCCAGTCAAGGATTTGATGGCTAGAAGACAGCAAAGGATGTTGAGAGAATGGTCGAGGCATGCTGAAAACCTAGATGGACCTGAGAAAATGGTTTGGATACGTGAACCGGAGACTGGGAAAATTCTCAGGAAAGAGAATGAAATGGGATCAATTGAAGATCTCAAGAACTTCCAGGTGGGTAGAAAAGAAATTCCAAATTGCCAGGTGGGCAAGGAGTTGAGATCGGCTAAAGATCTCACAGACTGTTAGGAGGACAGCCAAGGAATTTCACATTGCCATATGGGAAATGATATGAGATCATTGCGGGATCTCAGAGGCTGCCAGGAGGGTAATGGAAGCATCCCATATTTCCAGGATGGCATGGATGAGTAGATGAGACTATCTGAGGGTCTCATGAACTCAGAAGAGAGTTGGAATCAACCGGAGGAGCTGATAGAAGATGAAGATTCATGTGGTTTTCCAAGCCATGTGAATGAATATGATGACAAGTTAGAAACTTTCACCATCTGAGAGGCCAATCTGAGGAGCCTTATAATGATTCAGGGAATCGGGATATTCCTACCACTTGCCCAAGGGGAGGCAATAATCTGGGTTGCATATGCAGCTACAACAGAAGAACAACCAGTTGCGACTGACAGGGAAAAAGGATTGGAGAAAATATTTGAAGCTGCCCAAGCAGGAGAGGAAAATGAGAATTTTGAGGAGTGTCTCGATGTCTTCATCCAGGAAGCTGAGGAAGCTGACAGCATAAAACACAAGAGAGGATAATGAGCATTTCGAGGAGTGGCTCAATATTTTCAGCTAGGAGACTGAAAAGACTACAACATGGGAGTTTGCAGAAGAACAAGAAGAAGAAGAAGACAAAATTAGTTTGGCTGATCTGTATGAGCAGATAGAGGCCCTGGAGAGAAGAGTGAAG
This sequence comes from Picea engelmannii, assembly GCA_009831015.1. Lineage (NCBI taxonomy): Eukaryota > Viridiplantae > Streptophyta > Pinopsida > Pinales > Pinaceae > Picea > Picea engelmannii. The sequence goes on along the minus strand of ML841514.1, from coordinate 47,835 downwards.
GTGCAGGGCATGCACATCCAACAGGTGAAATTGGAAGTTGATGAAGAAGGCATGGGAGATCATGATGATCTGCTCATGTGCCAAAAAAAATTGCAGCCGAGGAGACTGCAGGAATGGGGCCAACCATTGGAGTAGCTGGACAAAGTGATCGGCATGATCAGAGAGATGATGATCCGGTCAGTAGAAACTATCAGCAAGGAGAGGTTGAGAAGAGGGAAGGAAGTAGCAGCAGCGCAGAAGAAGCAATGGCAGCAGCCGAAAGATGGAGCGGATGAACAACTCCAGAGGATGATTTGGGATCTAGGAGGATTTCAACAACTGAGATAGGAATCTCATGAGTAGGAGCTCATGAATTTTTCAGCTGAGGAGTATGATGCAAGAGAATCTCTCCATGACAGCCATCCATCCAGCCATGTCAGCGAATTCAAATCGTGTGATGAAGAGAGGCATTGTCCTCATTTTGATTTAGAATTGAATGTAATTAAATGTTTAAGCTATTGAGCTGTGATGTCGTGCCTTTGCACAAGCTATAGATAAGAAGGACTTTAATGTTTGTAAGTCTGAGATCTAGATCCGGATAGCGGACTAGACAACCCATTCAATGTGATTGAATAGGGTAGGTAGATTGGAGGGAAGAGCTCGAAGAGGCCCTAAGGTAAAAATGGATTTAGTATATCATTTTTTAGGAGAGAGAGCAAGGATGGAGGTAGAGAATATGCGAGTAGAGAGCAGAAGAGAAGGAGCTGAGACCTTGTTATAGGCCATGGTCAGAAACACCTTGTAAATATAGGCGGTTTCCATATTTAATACAAATAACAGTTTTTCCTGCATGACTATGTGTTAAATAAATGTCTGTAAGTGGTCTTCATATGATATGAATATATGTTGTAAATGTATGTTGTAGGTTTTCATTTGTAGGAGTGTGTGTGATTTCAGGTGAAGGTATTTGAGGTTTCATGTCAGGAGGACATGACAGAGTACTGCGGTCTCTGAATACCAGTGCATTAAAGCACTTCTAAATTCTACGAGTTCAGACAAAGGCATGTTGCAGCACAAGAAATGGAGTCAACAACTCAGAAAAGACCTATGATGTTGTTGAATACCTCAGGAGGCAAGGTGGTGTGGGAGACACATTATTGCAAACAGAAGCTCTGCCAGGTGGGCATTGAGCCAGTGCAAGGAGTGCACAAAGGAAGAATTATGCTGAGAGTTCACTGAAGAAACATAATCACTAAGGATTCTGAGAGATCTGCTAGAGAGGCATTGAGTGGGTGCATAGAGTGCATAGAAAGAGGAAAGAACTGTTGGATGTTCTATGAGAGATACTCTGCTAGGAGGGCATTGAGTAGGTGTGCAGATAAGCATAGAGGAAAGAGAACTCTTTGAGTTCTGTAATTTTAAAGAAGAATCCACTGAGGGATCTTCGCAGGGTTACTGAACACCCAGGAATACTCAGCAATAGGTTGCTTTAGAAAACGGAGAGCCAGGAGGGCATCTGAATTCTCCATCTGAGGGAGAAAGGAAGAGAAGAATAAGTTTCCCTTGGAGGTCGAAGCTACAGGAAAGCTCAGGGCGGATAGCACCTTTGTGTGAGTGTGAATACTCTGCAGAGGCACAGGAGTTGAAGAACCCTTTGAGGATTCAGAAGACAAGCTCATGAGGGGTAGTGATTTCAGTGCATGAAGCCATAGTTGTAAGGAGGGATAGCATTCACACACGCACAGGCGAAGGATTCCAATCGGGAATCTCGCAGAGAAAAGAAACAAAGGTTGAAGCCTTTGAAATCTCTGGAATCTTCCAAGAAATCGGAAGAAAGTACAAGCTTGAGAGGAGGCACAGTAGTCGTTCGTCTAGACTTTGGATGAATTGGGACCGTTGAAATGGTCATCCCATCCAGAAGGCAGCCCAGGGGAAGCGTACAAGAGAAATGATTTGAGTCTCGAGATCGTGAGTGGAGAACCCGACAGCCGTTAGATCTGTCAGGAGCTGCGAGGGAGTTAAGCCCTCATACGACAAAATAGCCAAGGTGAAAGTCCCGACGAGAGAATGAATCGGGATATCGGAGATCTCAAGGATGTGAGTTTGGTCGATTTGACATCACAACCCCTGAACGATGAGGTTTGATCTGAGCCATCTGGTTGAGGGAAGAACGGACGATCGAAATTATCTGAGGAAAGGTCAGCGTTGACTGTATCGACATTCAGGGATTCGAGAGTCCAACGCTCGACCACTGACCTCGCGAAGTCGTGAATTTCTATCTCCCTATTGTAAAGAGGGGGATCCCACGAGGATTGTTGTTGGTGAAGATTTCCCAATAGGGAAATAGAAGAATCGTTTGGAGTTCTTCGGGCCAGTGGAAAAGAGAAGATCCTGTGCTGACGAGGACCTTTCGACCTACGGGTTGTGCAGTAGGAAGGTGTTACCCATGATTTTGGTCATCATCATGATGTATTGATGATGGTGCACTCAGGCTCTTCATAAGAACTTTTATTCTGAGAAAAATTTATTTTCATCTCTTCCAGAAAACTCATTTTTGAAGATTGTTCGCAGGCTACTAGTATATTTGCCTGCGAGAATGCATGATTCTCACAGGCTGCCTTAAGCCAGGGTGCAAGAAGTTCACATTGTGTTGAACTTATAGGGTGAAAACTCTTTCTAAATCAAGGAAAAAGATGAATTATCGATGCTTCTAGAAGGGAATCTTCTAGAAGGATGAGATGGCATTCGAATGGTTATCCTAGTACTGGATTCCCTGATATTTTGGGATCATTCTCATCCAAGTAACTAATTCATTCTCTCCTATATATTGAGGGAATTCTCATGGAAAAGGTTAAGCAAGATTCATTGGAGAATTGGTAAAAGAATTGTGTGAAGGACTGAAGCTACAACAGCTAGGAGACTCCAACAAGTTTATCAAAGGTGGTTGATTTTCTTCATGCAAGTGAGCAAGTGTGTGTGTCAGAGCCAAGGGCCATCGAAAGGAAGTTTGTGACATCAAGGCTCAGGTTGTAATCTTTACTTTCCATTAATATGATACATTAGCATGTCCCTTTCCCATAAAGCTATTTCCACTTTATTGAATAATTCCTTGATCATATACATAGATTGATTGTTCAATAGATTGTGCTCTCTTCACTTTGGTTGGTTTGTGTTGTCTTGGTCTTGGATGCATGAGAGCACTGGAGCGAAGTGGGAGAAAAAAAGAACATAGGAAGATATCGTAAGGTACGTCATTTGTTCTTGCCTCCTATTTAATTCAATGGTTAAAATCTAGGGAAAGAGTCATGTTCTGTCTTGCTTTGTTCCAGATCCAAGTGGATCTAGGGAGATCGGTTTGTGTCTGCACTTACGGATTTATCCAATAAAAAAATTGGCGACTCCGCTGGGGAACAATCCTATTTTCTTTGTGGCTTTTGATATTTTTCCGTGGCCATTTTCTCTGGTTTCACGTTTCTCCTATCCTATCAATCTCTAAGTCTTCAGGATATCCTGATAGACTCTCTGAGTCCAGAAGCCTTTTTGAATTTTGCTTTATTGTTCAAATTTTTGACTATGTTCAGGCATTCTCGCACTGTACTTTATTGCAGCCTGCGAGAATAGGTAGAGTTCGCACTATGCCTTTAGGTTTCAATGCGAGGTTCTCGCACCCTGCTCAAGGGTTACCTGCGAGAATCAGTGATTCTCGCACTGTGTATTATTGCCTACCTGCGAACACAATTTTTCAAAAGTTTGGATTTGAGTTTTGGCATTTTTAACTGCCCAGATCAGTTTGATTGCCTCATAAGAGTTTCTTGGACCAGTGATTGATATATTTCTTGTCTTCGTTTGCATGCATGAATAGTCTTAGGGTTTCAAGGCTTTTCTTGTCATTTTTGGCTTGACTTTCGTTTCTTGACTTTTCTTGGAAAAACCATTCTCTCTGACTTCAGACTCTGAGTGTGTTTGATTGGTTGAGAACCAATGATTGGTAGAAAGTTGAGTTGTTTGGTATTTTCTTATTTTCTTATGGTTTTAAAGATCATTTTATTTTGCATTTGAAAAGATTAAATTGGTTTGCTCTTTATTTTTGCTTTCATTGAAAGAGTGGATTGGGTGTTTATTATTGCTTTTTCATTTGGTTTTTTATTTTTTGTACTCTCGCTGTCATAGTGTGGGTCCTTTTTGAAAAGTGAACTAAAAATTTCTCTTTCAAATCATTCTTTTCGTTTCAGAAAACATTGAAAATCAATTTATTGAGGTTGTTGAAGTATTTGAACAAGACACAATAGAGAATTGTCATTTGATAAGTGATTGTTTTCATTGGCATTTTAAAGGAAATTTTGCATTGTAGTTCAAGGTTGATCTAGAAAAATTTCTCTCTCTCCCATACATAGGATTCATTGAACGAAAAGTGATATATTTCATTCTCATCCTTGCGTTGTTGGGTCAGAGTCATACAACATAAAGTTTCACTTCCGTTTCCTTTGAGTAAACAACAGCTATTAATAACACTGCGTAATCATAAAATTTATCTAGTAACTCTTTTCTAGAGCTCTTTACACGAACATTTATCTAGGCTAGTGCTTTGGAGTAGGAAGAGAGATACACTCTCCAAAAGAATAAAACACACAATAACATCTTGTGTTAGGGAGTGTTAAATTCCATTTTCAACATCTTGTCCTGGGAAGCCCTTCTCACACAAGGGTCAAACACTAGGTCGCATTGATATTGGTAGAGTTACTCACCCTACTTTGTTGATATCAGTGTAGAGATTGCACGTATTACGGGGATCACTCGGAGGTATACCCACAATGATGCGTGGAAGCCTTTTGAGTTGATTTTGGGCTAGATACCCTGCCCTTGCGTGTGGATCAGACTGTCGACTATTCCCCCAGGATTTATTATTGTTGGTGGTGACCTTAGTGGCCTTTCTCTCTAGGTTCTTACCCAAGGTGACTGTGGAGGGGAAAGTCTTCACGGTACCTGGAATTGATGTTGACCAAACTCACTCGGGCTCCTTGGAGGGTATACCCACGATTATGTGTCGAAGCTTGCACCAGGGTGTAAGTCCATTAAGCAGGTTTTCAGCGTAACTTTTCCACCCTAGCCCCGCCCCTTCTCATCTCGTTGTTGTGACGTTGGATTTCATCACCAACTAGTGGCTTCGAAATTAGAAGGTCTTGTTTGTCTGGTGATTTCTTTCTAGATTTTTTTTACTAGCGCGTGTTGTTTGTTTCTCGAAGTTGACCATAGTATTTTATTCGTGAAGTTTGTCACTCATTTACAATATCTCCTCCACGTCATTCATGTAGAATGTAGGGTTTATCTCCAGAGCATCTGGACGGTTCTCAACCCTTGCCTACAGGTACACCTGAGGGCTCTCATCGGCAAAGTCAAGCCACAGTTGTCACCACACCACAAGTGACACCAACTGATTCTCTAGAACCTTTCCAAATTACCAATACTCGAGAGGACTTTCGACTTAACCGTGGTTCTGAGTGACCATTTATGCGACTGAATTCTTCTGGAGAACTAGTTGTTACATCTTCTGGATCACCCGTTGGGCCTTTTACTGGCATAGAAGGCCAAGATCCTTTTTGGTCTACAGTTGTTTTTCAAAGGGACCTTTTTGGTCCTGGTTCACCTGTGATTTTTGAAATTAATCCTCCTGTGATTTTCGAGATCTCTAATTTTGAGACAGTACCGTTGACTACCACTTATCACTTTACTGTCCCTGCCGAAATGGCCCATCTCACAAATACTACGAGTGTCCCAACTGGGTTCACTGTGGTTGGTCTTGCTCCTATCAACACACAGTGAATGCCCAATGTCACTTCGACACTACCACTCGGATATCGTGCATTGAATGCTTCTTTTCCAACACCTCCACAAACCCCATCCGGTTCTCCAGGTGGTCCTTCTTTTCCTGGGCACCCTATTCCTGGTTTTATCCCGACACTCCCTCAATTTCCTACTGTAAATCCTACTCCTAGTGGCACTATCCCATCCATTACACCAAACTTGCAAATTATCGTTGGTGGACAAGGTGGTATGATTCAATTTCCTCTTACTGGACATATTCCACTTACTACCCAACCTTCGATTGGAACACAACTTCCATTTGGAACACCACCTATGATAGGGGGACCAACCCCACCTTTTGGACAAAATATACCTCCCTCTTTGGCCCAGTATTGGAATCAGATGATACAAAATCCTCCTCAAACAACTGGGGGGTAGCAGTTGCCTGTCCCTACTATAGGCCAACCATATCCAGGTATACCCAATCCTATTTGGGGTACGAATGTTCAAAACTCATGTCCCCGCTCAAGGTTACTGTCCCTCGAGCTACTATCCTCACCAACCACCACCGAATCTACCTAGGTCTTCCCATTATGCACAGATCGCTTACGGTCCTACTGGTTTGCCGACAGGGCTTCCACCCCAAAACCACCAGTACCCACAGGTGAATCGATAGTTACCTTTTCTTGCTACTTTGGATTTGTCGGATTTGTCTAGGATTTTAAATGATCCTATTCGTCACTCTCCCCAATGGCCTATTATTCCAGCCAAGCCTCCATCGAACATTCCTAAATTCTATGGAAAAGTGGGAGAGGACCCAAACAATCATGTTATGACTTTTCACCTATGGTGTTCATCCAACTCATTGATGGATGACTCTATTCATTTACGTCTTTTTCAACGAACCCTTACCGGTTCTGCTGCGAAGTGGTATATCGAATTGCTACGAGGTTTCTTCTCTGATTTTAACACCCTAGTGTTGGAAGCCAACCCATTTTTTTTCGATTGCTCTCAAAAAGATGCCTACACCCCTTGTCATATTACGACAAACCATCGTCGCATTGTGATAATGGACATTCATCTTATTTTTGCGATCATTACAATTCAATATCGACCCAGTTTTTCACAACTGCAAGTGTGAAAACACTTCTTTCGTTGATTAGATTGTCATCATCTTTGATACTTGATCACCGGTTTATCATCTGATTTCTAATGTTGTATCAGACTTATGTTCTTGAGCATTCTTGATTACGCATTTGGATATATTTCATTGTAAAACCTTTGGGCATGAAAGTTATTGGTCTTATCTATGAAAATTGTGTAATGGATTTGGTCATATTGTTTTTATCCTT
>ML841514.1:0-40602 GCA_009831015.1 Picea engelmannii | reverse complement strand
AATGATTATAACTGACAATTAAGTAGTTGATTTGAGTTATTATAATCATAGTTAGTATTTTGTAGACATATAGTAGTTAGTAATTCGTAGTTAGATTAGTTTCCTTAGTTTTAGTTTAATTTCTTTTATTTAATTAGTTAGTTAGTTTTAGTTAGTTTTTATTAGTTTCTAGTTTCCTTAGTTTAGATTATTTAGCTCAGATCACTTTCTCTTTGGTTTCCTTATGAGACCTTAGAGTGGCCAACGGAGCCGTTAAACTCGTCAGGGTGGTCCATACCAAACGGCTTGGGTTATTTAGACAACCCCGGACCGGTTCCACTCTCCCAGTTGACGGATGGACTGTTTCGCTTGTCAACACCTAGCTATGGATTTCCTTTCGCATTACCAGTTACCGATCCGTTATGATACCGGGACTGAGATTTTGACTTCCTTCAAACAGACTAAAGGCACTCATATATCATATCATATCCATGAGTGGCGAAGGAGACAATGTCTCATTAAACTTGAACTCCCCAATCAGTTATTGGCCGAATGGTTTACTAAATCATTTGTGAACGAAATTGGTAAAGACAATGCCATGGGTGGCATTATCACGGAAGAGCAGGCTATAAGTCCTTCTCAATATCTTGATCTCGTTTATTCGCAAACGGGAACACTTTACAATTTATTACCTGAATTACCTCGTCCTAATTCTTCCAGCACTTCAATTGCTCCAGTTGCCTCGCATGCAGCTGATGGTTTGATTGGTACTGCCCAAACCCAATCACATTCAGTTTCAAGCACAACCCCTAAATTTGCTTCTTCTAATGTTCAAAGTGCTCCGTCTCCTGCCACTCCCACCGGCAAGACTTCTGAGGTAAATGTTGTCCAATCTTCCCCAGCCGGTAAAAACAAATCTAAAAAGGGGAGAGGCAAGAATACGGAGAAAAAAAATAATAATCAAGTAGAGAAAACTAAAACCTCTCCTGTTGAAGATCGGGATAAGCGCAAACCCCAATACCCTTGCCTTATCTGTGGTGATGATCACTACATGAAGGATTGTCCACGACGTGCTGAGGTCAATAAATTCCTTCAAGGATCTCCAAAACCTTCTACACCAGTTGTCTTGTCCCAACCCTTCCCGTCTCAACAACAGGCTTAGTTGTTCATTCACGACCAACCCTCTTCTTCTACCACATCATATGTTTTGATGTGTACTGGTGATTTTAAGAAGAACAACGTTGCACTCACGACTCGAGCTAAAGATTATTCTCCATCTAAGGAGAAGGTTGACGATTTACCTCCTGCTTTAGTACAAACCTCTCTCGCAACTCCACCTACTAACGATCCTCTTCATCTCGAACGACTGAGCCTTGATACAGTTCTGAGACCACCCCCAAAAGGTGTCATTAGGAAATCGACTTTCAATCCTCATGCTCGTGCGGCCTAGAACTACAATATTGTTGAATATCTGGCCCAGGAACCTTCAACGATGTCATCCCTTGAATTCCTTCAGTATTTTCCTACACAACAAAAGGAACTGTTGAAAGCTATAGGTGGAATTGACCCAACGGATATGAATTTAATAGTCTTTGACTTGGATGATCACATTCCAAGGTTACCCCCTCAACTCGCGTTCCAGATACAGGTTGTTGTCTCTGACAAGAACATTTGCTGAACTGTTATCGACGAGGGTGCCTCGACTTGTGTTATGTCTCTTGCTTGTTGGAAAACCATTGGCTCTCCTCCTTTGAATGAATCCCATAACACTCTTAAAGCCTTCAATGGCTCTGGTTTTCATCCCTACGGTGTTCTTCCTTCATTGCCAATCACGTTAGAAGGTAAAATGGTCCAAGTAGAAGTGGAAGTATTTGACTCTCCTCTTGATTATAATCTTTTTCTTGGCTGTAGATGGATCGATTCCATGCATGCCATTGTGTCAACACTTTTTCGTGTAGTACATTTCCCTCATCAAGGAAAGGTTGTTACAGTTGACCAACTTGCCTTCTTGAATTCTGATACCCATACTGGAAATGTACCCTTTATTGCTAAAACCCCACCGGGTTATGAGAATGTCGGTGTAGGCCTTTTAAAGGACTCCTCGTTAATGGGTAATTTTCCCATTCCACCGCCTGATGTTCCACGCCCGTCAGTTGCTTCTATAAACATAATTTCCACTGTGCCTCACGAACTTCCTATGTCTTCTGACCCTTGGATAGTCCCTGGACCTAGAGATCATCTTCTTTTTGACGATACAATGTCGTTAAGTCAGGTTGAATCTACTTACCAGGCCATTCAATCGACAACACCATCTACCCCCTCTCTTGATGAGTTGTCTCCCGATCCTTTTCGTGTTATTTTTCCCACCGACGAGATGATCATGTCCGTCATGGAGGAAACCCCTTGGGATGATGGGCATCATCGTTCCATACTCTTTCTAGAACAACACACTCTTAAGAACTACCAACAGATTCTGACTCCGTCGACCCTTGTTGTCATCTTGCCCGTTCTTGTGGTCTCCATTGATCCCTTTACAGAAGGGGGCATAGATTTCATGACATGTCACCCTCACTCGGTCGGGGGCATGGTTACATTACTGTATCCGTTGATTACTTTACAAAATGGGCTAAGGCGAGACTGACATTTGACAACACTGGTATCCCTTTGATTGAACCCAAGAATGGGTTGTACTTGAAGAAGTACTATGCATAAATCATCTGTGCACAAGTACTTGTATTTTATTGTATCATATGTTTTGTGTGTTACTATAGTTTTCTTTTGTCATTGTCTGGTCTCTACCCTTATGTGATGTTGTGTTTGATTTCCAGATGTCGAAGTCTTCGCTACCCTATATTGGCTTCGCTGATGGTGCTAGCCGTAGTACTCAAAACCTTGCTTCCGCTGTGTGGGCAATATATGCCCCAACAAACGAACTCATATCTTTACGAGATGTGTGCCTCGGTCGTGCGACCAACAACATTGCAGAGTATAGCGTCGTTATTAAGTTATTGGTTGATGCTATCTCACTCAGAATTCGTCATTTGGTTGTGCGACTTGACTCGCAGCTTGTAGTACTACAGTTAAGTAATATCTACTCTATTCGAAGTCCTACTTTGTTATGGATGCATTTGCGAATTCACCTCTTGGAATGTTACTTTGATCACATTGAATATCAACATATTCCTAGATGTCTAAATACATTAATAGATGCATTGGATAATTATGTATTGGACAGACATTTGAATCATTTATACATCAAACACATCAAAATTCACACAATATAAAGTCAACCGGTAGAAGTCGTCTGTATATATAACGATCAAAAGAGTTTTTTACAAAAAGTTTGTCCGAAGACCAAAATATCAGAAATTGAAGCTTATAGATTCTACAAAGTGATGTCATGGATGACGTTCATGGTAACACACGACTGCCCTAGCAACCCTACGGAGCAGTCAACTCATATATGCTAATACCCCTACAGTATGACGTTGGTCACATCATGGAACCTCTTCCAGAGTCATGTCTGGAATGTCTGCAGTAAAGCCCTCTAGATTATGTTCCACCACTTGATAATCCTCAACATACTGTGGTGCTGCCGCTACCTCTCCTCGCCGCTAGATGGGAGAAGTGTCAAGAGATATGTACGGTCCAACATCTGTGTTATCAACAAATGATTTTGTATTAGTCTTTGGATGAATATATAAAAAAATAAAAAAAACATTTGAATATGATAAAAAAATTCAAAAACATTTAAAAAGAGAAAAATGCATGTACTTCTTACCAAGGTCACCCCACTGACTATCCTCTGGAAGCGCTAAGTCTGAATCTCCTCAGAAATCCAACCCGTCATAAGCGTAGTCATCAACCATCAACATCTGGGTTTGAAGCCAGTCAAAGAAAGTATCATCGTACTTGATGATCAGTCCTGCTACGTGTCGGGCCATGAGCCGACACCATCTCAGCATCTGTTACTCATGATTTTGGTCATCATGATGATGTATTGATTATGGTGTACTCAGGCTCTTCATTAAAAAATTCTCCAGAGAAAAGTTACCTTCATCTCTTTTCAGAAATCATATTTTTGAGGAAGGTTCGCAGGCTACCAATACATTTGCCTGCGAGAATGCATGATTCTCGCAGGCTTCTTTAAGCCGGGGTGCGAGAAGTTCACACTGTGTGTAACTGCTAGGGTGCGAAATATTTCTAAACAAGGGAAAAGGATGAATTCTCGAAGCTTCTAGAATGGAATCTTCTAGAAGGATGAGATGGCATTCGAATGGTTATAAAGCTAATGTCACTTTATTGTATAACTCCTTGATCATATACATAGATTAACTGTTGAATATATTGAGTTGTCTTCACTTTGATTGGTTTGTATTGTTGTGGTCTTGATGACACAAAATCATTGGAGAGAATTTGGAACAACAAAGACCCAAGGAAGCGATCATAAGGCATGTTCATGATTCTTGCCTCCTAGTTCATTCAATAGTTGAAATCTAGGGAAAGAGTATTATTCTGTCTTGCTTTGTTCTAGATCCAGGTGGATGTAGGGAGATTAGTTTGTGTCCACACTTACGGATTTATACAATAACAAAATTGGCGACTCCACTGGGGATCGAACCCAGAATCTCCGGTTTCGCAGGTCGAAGAAATCAACAAAGTTCTCATAACTATGCTTCGACGGATGATAGGAATTCATAAAACAAGCTGGCACACGATGTTGTTTTCGGCATTGTGGGCATACCAGACATCTGTTAAATCCACTACGGGGTTTACGCCTTTTCGATTGGTTTATGGTGTGGAAGTCGTTCTTCCTATAGAATGTGAGATACCTTCTCTAAAGCTAGTTGTCGAACTCTTACCCAATACTTCTGATGAAGAAGAACGTCTTTTGTATCTGATGCGATTAGACGAGACTCGACATGACGCCATTTTAGTAATAGAAGCCCAGAAGAAACGTGTCAAGGTGCAGTATGAAAAGCATGTCAAGCCTCGTGTTTTCTCTGAAGGTGATCTTGTTCTTCTTTATGAACAGGATCGATATGTCTTAGGATATGGGAAATTTGAACCAATGTGGCGAGGTCCTTACATTGTTCATCGAGTTTTGGACAAAGGAGCATATGAGCTGGTCAATTATGATGGTATCCCTTTGAGTGAACCCAGGAATGGGTTGTACTTGAAGAAGTACTATGCATAAGTCTTTTGTGCACAAGTACTTGTATTTTATGTATCATATTTTATGTGTGTTACTTTAGTTTTCTTTTGACATTATCTGGTCTCTGCCCTTATGTGACATTGTGTTTGATTGCCAGATGTCGGAGTCTTCGCTTCCCTATATCGGCTTCGCTGATGGTGCTAGCCGTAGTACTAGGAACCTAGCTTCTGCTGCGTGGGAAATCTATGCCCCAACAAACAAACTTATATCTTTACGAGGTCTATGTCTTGGTCGTTCTACCCACAACATCGCAGAGTATAGCACCGTTATTGAATTATTGGTTGATGTTATCTCACTCGGAATTCGTCATTTGGTTGTGCGAATTGACTCGCAGCTTATAGTACTACAGCTAAGTAATATCTACTCTATTCGAAGTCCTACTCTGTTATGGGTATATTTGCGGATTCACCTCTTGGAACAATATTTTGATCACATTGAATATCAGCATATTCCTAGATGTCTTAATACATTAACAGATGTGTTGGCTAATTATGTATTGGACAGACATTTAAACCATTTATAAATCAAACACATTACAATTCACACAATATAAAGTAAACCGGTAGAAGCCATTTGTATATATAATGATCAAAAGAGTTTGTTTTTTACAAAAAGTTTGTCCGAAGACCAAAATATCAAAAATTGAAGCTTATAGCTTCTACAAAGTGACGTCACGGAAGAAGTTCATGGTAACACACAACTGCTCTAGCAACTCTACAGAGAAGTCGACCCATAGCTACTGATACCCCTACAGTGTGACGTTGATCATGTCGTGGAACCTCTTCCAAAGTCATATCTGGATTGTCTGCTGTCAGGCCCTCTAAATTCTGTTCCACCACCTGATAATCTTTGGCATACTATGGCACTGTTGTTGCTACCTCTCGTCGTCGCTGGATAGGAGAAGTGCTAGGAGGTCTATACGGTCCAATATCTGTGTTATCAACAAACATTTTTGTGTTAGTCTTCGGATAAATATATAAAACTAAAAACATTTGAATATGATTAAAATTCAAAAACATTTAAAAAGATAAAATGCGTGTACTTCTTACCCAGGTCACCCCACTGTGCGTCCTCAGGCAGTGCTAAATCTGGATCTCCTCAGAAATCCAACCCGGCATAAGCATAGTCGTCGACCATCAACATCTGGTTTTGTAACTAGTCAAAGAAAATATCGTCATATTTGACGATTGGTCCTGCCACGTGTCAGGCCATGAGTCGACACCACCTCAACATCCTTGGATCTCTAGGACCTGGGAAGTCCCACTCAACCTGTAGTCTAAATACAGGGACCCTCTCGAGGAAGAAGGACACCAACAAAGAACCATACCCAAATTGTTTCAATTCACCCTGCCTGCACTTAGTCAGTTGTCTTTTGATACTACGCAGCACTGCATCAGCCCAGTTAAATACTCGGGGCTCGGCACACTTGATGGCGTACTGGAAGTAGATCTGTAATTCCATATGAGGAGCATAACTCCCCACCATCCGAGCTATTGTAAAGAGGATAGTGCGGAGGGTCAAGTCTTGTACCCCCCAGATAGCCACTTTTCTCTTTTTCCTTTCAGCCTCAGGTACACAGTATTGATTGCAGTATTCACTCATTTTTAACCTGCCACCTCTGCAATCGGTTAGAATGACATAATACCCACGCCTAGATAATCTGGTCAAGAAGTATATGTCTTCAATGTCAATGGTTAATGTGTGGTCTTCTACATTGAAAACTTGATGGTCTGGGTCCCACATACGGACTAGATACTCCAGTAATCTGACTTGGGCTCTCATGCCCGGGATGCGAAAGTATTTTAAGAGCCCACAATCTCTCAATGCAGCTATGGTAGGAGGATGATTCTCGGCATTTGCATTATCCTCCTCATGTTCTCGTTCTCTCCACTCGAGCACCATGTTTGTGGCTATTTATCTGCATAAGGAATATACAAGGAGGATTAATGATTTTATTCATGATATGAATATTTTTCATTGGCTAAATATTTAAAACAAAAATGAGTTCTACACTGCTCGCAGGTTCCTTATTATACACAGTGCAAACACCTGACAGGTGGATCAAGGATCACCTGCGAGAACGCATCAATCTCGCAGGTCCTGTATGGGCTGCCTGCGAGAATGCCTGTGCGCATGTAGGGTTCAAAAGGCTACTTAAAAATGAAAAACTAACCAATGAAATCAAAAATTTTAACCATGAAAATGTCAAGAATGAAGAGCTTACCTTAATGTTGCAGACGGCTCGTCAAATGATCTCTTGTAGCTCTCAAAAATCAACGCCGAATTCGGAGGGTAAAAAGGGGGTTTTTGGAACTCAATAGTGAAAATGTGAAATGATATGGTAAAACTGTGTATTTACTCATTTAATTTACTTTTTACTATGTCATTTTTGGGTTTTTATGTTTATCTATTGTTTAAACATAATTACTAATATCAAGATGAGTGTAATGACTTGTAGGTGTGTTGACAGTGATGATTATATACAAGGGAATGGTTGTATTTTTCTCCGTTATGGTGATTTTGATTGTTTTTCATGGTTTTTACATAAAACCCCGAGCATCGTTTTTGTCCGTTCTTACGCTCGTAAATACAAGAGAATGTGATCGAGCATACTTTTATCACTTTTTTAGGCTCAACAAGGTTATATGAAAAAGAAACCCCCTGGATTCATCTTTAAGCTCTTTTCAGACTCTCTAAACATGAAATGATCGTCGAGTGACCTTGCTATCTTCACGCTCGCTAAAGTATTTGAAATATGCGTCTGGTGAGCGATAATTTCTCTCTTTTTCGGTCTCGTCCAGACTATTTTACGAAAAAGGAACTGAGAGAGTTCTCTTTTAAGTGTTTTTCCAAACTCTATAATCTTGAAAAACCTTCGAGTTTACTATCTCTAGACTCGTTAAACAAACATTGACAGACCCGTGATGGGACCGAACCACTCCTTCTTAGGGTTCGTTAAAAATACTCCGAGGGACTCATCCGAAGGATGAGCTTATATCAAGAAGCATATGTGATCCTCTTCAAGCTTGCATAAAAATAAAGAGGTACTTGCCAGAAATGGTGGGGGGAAATTTGGTAAAGGGATATGTTTCATCTTTGTATTGATTGGCAGTAAGTGTCACTCTTGAACATGACACCCCCTATTCATCATTTGAAATCGGTTTGGGAAATCCATTTGCCTCTCTTTCGATTGATTACAAGGTCATTCCGTGTGTCGTATTTGAGTCAATGCTGCCAAATCATTGGTCGTGTCATTCATATGTTCAAGAGAAGTCTATTTGAAACCTATATTGAGTCGGCCATCTGCAGTTATCCATTCTCTCTGTGTCGGAATTCCCTGTGTCTAGTCCAATTTGAAACTTGCTCTGTTTCACTTTCAAACTCTGTTACTCATTTTGTGTCATTGATGGGGGATACATCAAGGCCCTCCTGTGACGCGTTTTGTTCCATCGACTTCAGCTCATTATCCGGAATCAAGACTTAGAAATTATTTAGTACCTTGGAACTTGCATGCCTCAATGGCAGGTTTCCTCGCTTTTGACAGTGGGTTTACATCATTGACCCCTGATCGAAAGATTCCATCGAGTGTTCGAAATCAACTCATTTATTCACACTCAATGGATTGTACTATAGTACCTTGGGAGTCATTGACATCAATGGTGATTTCCCTTGCACTTGTTAACGGTTACATCAATGACCGATAATCAAGTGGTTTCTACCATGTTCGACTTCAACACATGTAATCACATGCTTAGATTCGTACTTTGGGACGAGATTGAAGACCCTGGATATTATCTTTGTAATCCAGGTTGCGATGGAGTATGTCTAATTGACGACACATAGATCCACTGTGTATGTTTCGTGGCTATGTCATCTTGATTTGAAATCTCTCGCATAGATCCACAATGTATTCAGGTGGCTATGCTATATTTTGACAGCATGGATCCACAGTGTATGATTGGTGGCCATGACCCATGTCTACAATGTCATTAGTCTGTGATCTGAGTATGGGAATGCCTACCTCAGAATTGATATATATGATACTCTGCATATGCTTGATTGTTTGCAGGTTTTCAATTAGATGTGCTCCTAGTTCTCGACACACACATGCAACTTACAAAGTCTATCGACTGTCACTGGTTCCAATATCAGAATTTGGGGGGCATTCTGTTACCCATGATTTTGGTCATCATGATGATGTATTTATTATGGTGTACTGAGGATCTTCATTAAAAATTTCTCCAGAGAAAATTTACCTTCATCTCTTTTCAGAAATCATATTTTTGAGGAAGGTTCGCAGGCTACCAATACATTTGCCTGCGAGAATGCATGATTCTCGCGGGCTTCTTTAAGCCGGGGTGCGAGAAGTTCTCATTGTGTCTAACTGTTAGGGTGTGAACTCTTTCTAAAGAAGGGAAAAGGATGAGATGGCATTAGAATGGTTATCCAAGTACTGGCTTTCCTGATATTTTGGGATCATTCCTATCCAAGTAACTAATTCATTCTCTCTTATATATTGAGGGGATTCTCATGGAAGAGGTTAGAAGCAAGAAAGCAATAAGCTTATTGGAGAATTAGTGAAAGATTGTGTGAAGGACTGAAGCTACAACAGCTAGAGAACCCCAGCAAGGTTATCAAAAGTGGTTGATCTTCTTCATGCAAGTGAGCAAGTGTGTGTGTCAGAGCCAGGAGCCATCGAAAGGAGGTTTGAAACATCAAGGCTTAGGTTGTAATCTTTTCTTTCCATCAATATAATACAGTAATATGTCCCTTTCCCATAAAGCTAATGTCACTTTATTGTATAACTCCTTGATCATATACATAGATTAACTGTTGAATATATTGAGTTGTCTTCACTTCGATTGGTTTGTATTGTTCTGGTCTTGATGACACAAAAGCATTGGAGCGAAGCTGGAACAACAAAGACCCAAGGAAGTGATCATAAGGTATGTTCATGATTCTTGCCTCCTAGTTCATTCAATAGTTGAAATCTAGGGAAAGAGTATTATTCTGTCTTGCTTTGTTCTAGATCCAGGTGGATTTAGGGAGATCGGTTTGTGTCCGCACTTACAGATTTATCCAATAACAACATCCTTGGATCTCTGGGACCCGATATATTCCACTCAACCTATAGTCTCAGTATAGGAACCCTCTCAAGGAAGAAGGACACCAAAAAAGATCCATACCTGAATTGCTTTAGGTTACCGCATCTGCGTTTAGTCAATTGCTTTTTTATGCTGCGCAGCACAGCATCTGCCCAGTTGAACACTCGAGGCTTAGTACACTCAATAACATACTCGAAGTAACTCTATAATTCCATACGAGGAGAAGAACTCCTAGCCATCCAAGCTATGGTGAATAGGATAATGCGGAGGGTCAAATCTCGTACCCCCCAAATAACCACTTTTCCTTTCTTTCTCTCAGCCTTAGGAATGTAGTGTATACGAAAATACTCACTCATCTGTAGCCCACCACCTCTACTACCAGTCAGGCTCACATAGTACCCGCGTCGGGACAATCCAGTCAAAAATTAAATGTCCTCAATGTCTAAGGACAGTGTGTGAACCCCCACATGAAATACATGTTGCTCAGGGTCCCACATACGCACCAGGTACTCTAATAGTCTGATTTGGGCCCTCATGCCCGGGATGCGAAAGTACTTCAAGAGCCCACATTCTCTCAAAGAATATATGGAAGGTGGATGATTTTCAACCATTTCATTATCCTCTTCATGTTCCCTTTCACACCACTCAAGCACCATGTTGATGGCCAATTATCTGCATAAGGAACACAATAAGAGGATTAATAACTTTTTTCATGCTTTAGATTTTTTTCATTGGGTAAAAATTTAAAATTTTGTTGGGCTTTGTGGTTCTCACAGGTGCCCTGTGTGCACAGTGCGAGAACCTCGCAGGTGGATTTAGGCTCACCTACGAGAATGCATCATTCTCGCAGGCCCCATATGGCCTGCCTGCGAGAATGGCAGCACGCATATAGGGCTTGAAAAATCAAATTAAAACTAAAAATTTAACCAATGAAATTACAAAATTAAACCATGAAAATGTTAAGGATGAAGAGCTTACCTAACTGTTGCAGACGGCTTGCGGAATGGTCTCTCGTAGCTCCCGCAATCTGACGCCGAACTTGGAGGGTGAAAGAGGGATTTTTTGAGCTCAATAGTGGAAATGTAAAAAATGGTGTGGTAAAAAGAGTATTTACTCCTTTTATTTACTTTTACTATATCATTTTGGTTTTTAATGATTATTCATTGATGAAACCCTAATCCCTAATGTCATGTTGAGTGTAATTCTTGCAAGCGTGATGACTTTGATGATTAAATACAGGGCTATGGACATGTTTTTCCTTGTTATCGCATGTTTTTTATTGTTTTTATGGATTTTACATAAAACCTCGAGCGTCGTTTTTGTCCGTTCTTTCACTCATAAATACATAAGAACGTGATTGAGCATACTTTTATCACTTTTTCGAGCTCAACAAGGTTATACGAAAAAGGAACCCCCTGGAGTCCTCTTTAAGCTCTTTTCAGACTCTCTAAACATGAAAAGATCGTCGAGCGACCTTGCTATTTTCACGCTCGATAAAGTATTTGAAGTAAGCATATGGTGAGTGATAATTTATCTCCTTTTCGGTCTCGTCCAGACTATTTTATGAAAAATGAACTGAGAGAGTTCTCTTTTAAGTGTTTTTCCAAACTCTATAATCTTGAAAAACCTTCGAGTTTTCTAGCTCTGGACTCGTTAAACAAACATTTCCAGACCCATGATGGGACCGAACCACTCCTTCTTAGGATTCGTTAAACATACTTCGAGGGACTCGTCCGAAGGATGAGCTTATATCAACAAGAATATGTTATCCTCCTCAAGCTTGCGTAAAAATAAAGAGGTACTCGTCAGAAATGGTGGGCGGGAATTTGGGAAAGGGATATGTCTTCATTTTTGTATTAATTGGCAGTAACTGTCACTCTTGAACATGACACCCCCTATTCATCATTTGAAGCCGGTTTGAGAAATCCATTTGTCTCTCATTCGATTTGGTACAAGTTCATTCCATGTGTCGTCTTTGAGTCAATGCTTCCAAATCATTGGTTGTGTCGTTCATATGTTCAAGAGAAGTCCATCTGAAACCTATATTGAGTCAACCATCTGCAGTTATCCATTCTCTCCATGTCGTCCTTCCCTGTGTCCAGTCCAATTTACATCATACTCTGTTTTACCTTCAAAATATGTTACTCATTTTGTGTCATTGATGGGGGATACATCAAGGCCCTCCTGTGACGAGTTTTGTTGCGTCGACTTCATCTCATTATCCAGAATCAAGACTTAGAAATTATTTGGTACCTTGGAGCTTGCATGCCTCAATGGTAGGTTTCCTCGCTTTCGACAGTGGGTTTACATCATTGACCCTTGATCGAAATATTTCATCGGATGTTCGACTTCAGCTCATTTATTCACACTCGATGGATTATACTAAGGTACCTTGGAGTCATTGACATCAATGGTGATTTCCCTCGCACTTGTTAACGGTTTCATCAATGACCGGTAATCAAGTGGTTTCTACCATGTTTGACTTCAACACATGTAATCACATGGTTAGATTCATACTTTGGGCGATGAGATTGAAGACCTTGGATACCATCTTTGCGATCCAGGTTGCGATGGAGTATGTATAATTTGTGACACATAGATCCACTGTGTATGTCTCATGGCTATGTCGTCTTGATTTGAAATTTCTCGCATAGATCCACAATGTATTCTGGTGGCTATGCTATATTTTGACGGCATGGATCCATAGTGTATGATTGGTGGCCATGACCCATGTCTATAATGTCACTAGTCTGTGATCTGAGTATGGGAATGCCTACCTCAGAATTGATATATATGATATTCTGCAGATGCTTGGTTGTTCGCAGGTTTTCGATTAGATGTGCTCCTGGTTCCCGACACACACATGCAACTTACAAAGTCTATCGGTTGTCACTGGTTCCAACCTCATACTTTGGGGGGAATTATATTACCCATGATTTTGGTCATCATGATGGTGTATTGATGATGCTGTACTCAGGATCTTCATAAGAACTTTTATCCTGAGAAAAAGTTATTTTCATCTCTTCCAGAAAACTCATTTTTGAAGACTGTTCACAGGCTACTAGTATATTTGCCTATGAGAATGCATGATTCTTGCAGGCTGCCTTAAGAAAGGGTGTGAGAAGTTTTCACTGTGTTGAAATTCTAGGGTGTGAACTCTTTCTAAAGCAAGGAAAAATATGAATTCTCGATGCTTCTAGAAGGGAATCTTCTAGAAGGATGAGATGGCATTCGAATGGTTATCCTAGTACTGGATTCCCTGATATTTTGGGATCATTCTTATCCAAGTAAATAATTCATTCTCTCCTATATATTGAGGGAATTCTCATGGAAAAGTTTAAGCAAGAAGGTTAAGCAAGATTCATTGGAGAATTGGTAAAAGAATTGTGTGAAGGACTGAAGCTACAACAGCTAGGAGACTCCAGCAAGTTTATCAAAGGTGGTTGATTTTCTTCATGCAAGTGAGAAATTGTGTGTGTCAGAGCCAAGGGCCATCGAAAGGAAGTTTTCAACATCAAGGCTCAGGTTGTAATCCTTACTTTCCATTAATATGATACAGTATCATGTCCCTTTCCAATAAAGCTATTTCCACTTTATTGAATAATTCCTTGATCATATACATAGATTGATTGTTGAATAGATTGTGCTTTCTTCACTTTGGTTGGTTTGTGTTGTCTTGGTCTTGGCTGCATGAGAGCACTGGAGTGAAGTGGGAGCAACAAATACCATAGGAAGAGATCATAATTTACGTCATTTGTTCTTTCCTCCTATTTAATTCAATGGTTAAAATCTAGGGAAAGAGTCATGTTCTGTCTTGCTTTGTTCTAGATCTAGGTGGATCTAGGGAGATCGGTTTGTGTCTGCACTTACGGATTTATCCAATAATAGAAGGGTGTCAGTGTCACATCAAAATAACTCCCCAAGGAATTCCAATAAGAGGGAACACAACAACTCAAGTCCATCCCCTTTCAAGAAGAATAAGAGTTATGAGGTGGATGAACTACAAGGAGAAATGAACAAAATCAAACCTCCTACATTTTATGATGAGCACAAGAAGGATGAAGATGCAGAAACATGGTTTTTGGGCATGAGAAAGTATTTCCAATTGCATAATTATTCTTCTCATGCAGAAGGTAGAATTACCATCTATCAACTCAAAGGAAAAGCATCCATGTGGTGGGATCATCTTGTTTAGGTTCAACACATCAAAGAGAAAAGTGTTACTTGGAGGGAATTCGAGAAGTATTTCGAGAATAAATACTTGACTAAGAGATACTATGACAAGAAAGTGAAATAGTTCTTTGAACTCAAACTTGGGAATATGACAATAGATGAATATGAAAGAAGGTTTTTAGAACTGTTGAAGTATGTCTCTTTCATCAAGGATGAGATAGTTAAGATTCAAAGGTATTTGAGTGGATTTCCATCATTCATCAGTGAAAAAATACAGTATGATGATCCCAAGACATTGGATGAGAGCTAAGTGCCTATATGATTAGCTGAAATCAAGGCCAACATTCCAAAATGCTTGAGAAGACAAAAATAAATTCAATATGGATCAGAGGAAGAAGGGGTCTAAGCCACCATTCTTTAGAAATAATCCGCAGGGACAACAAACTCCTAAATAACCCAAGATGATTGACACAGGGAGTCAAAGTCCAAGACAACCACCTATTCAATGTTGGGGTTGTAAAGGGGATGACATGTTTAGAGATTGTCCTCACAGAAGTGAAAAGGGAGGATTGTTCACAATGTACATCAAGTTGAAATAGTGGAGGACATGGGCAGAAAGGTACCCAGGATCTATGCAGCTTTGGACAATAAGCAAGCAGAGTATCAATCACATATGATTGATGTGGAAGGTATGATCAACAACCAAACCATTCCTATCTTAATTGATTCAGGAGCTAGTCATAGTTATATAGATCCTAAGATGGTGGAAATTTTACATTTGCCAAGAATCAAGCATGGGAAATCTTGGTTGGTACAGCTGGCTACAGGAGCCAAAAGAAAATTTAATGAGATGCTTAAGTCATGTCTTATGGACATGAATGGAATGAGCACCCAGGAAGATTTGAACATCTTGCCTTTAGGTTCCTATGAATGTCTAATTGGGATGGATTGGTCGGACCAACATCATGCGCTCCTAGACTGTTATAAAAAATCATTAACTTTCTTGGACGAGGAAGGTAAACTAAGGAAAATGAAGGGAATTCCCAGGGAAGTAACCATAAAATAAATTTCAGCGTTGCAGTAGAAGAAATGTTGCAGAAAAGGATGTCAAATATTTGCAGCACATATGGAAGAGACACCTAGAAATAAGGTGCCAAATTTGGAAGATCATGTAGTCTTAGAAGAATTTGAAGATGTGTTCAAGGAGGTACTAGGACTACCCCCAAGGAGGGACATTGATTTCTCTATAAATATAATTCCTAGAGTAGCCTTAGTGTCAAAGACTTCTTACAGAATGAGTACACCAGAGTTGAAGGAGTTGAGAATGAAAATTGAAGAGCTTCTGAAGAAGGGGTATATACGCCCAAGTCTGTCACCTTGGGGTGCCCCAATCTTGTTTGTGAAGAAGAAAGATGGAACATTAAGATTATGTATTGATTTCAGACAGTTGAATAAAGTGACTATTAAGAACAAGTATCCTCTACCAAGGATTGATGATCTTTTTGATCAATTGAAGGATGAAAAGATCTTCTCAAAGATAGATCGCAGGTCAGGATACCATCAGGTAAGGATTAAAGAATAATATATCAGCAAGACTTCCTTTAGGACAAGGTATGGTCATTATGAGTTCACACTGGTGCCATTTGGGTTGTCAAATGCACCAGTTGTTTTCATGTGCTTAATGAATGGTGTTTTCTGAGAATATTTAGACAAGTTTGTCATTGTCTTTTTGGATGACATTCTCATATATTCCAAGTCAGAGGAAGAGCATGAACATCATTTAAGGATGGTTTTGCAAGTACTAAGGGAGAATCAATTGTATGCCAAATTGAGCAAGTGTTCATTTTATCAGAAACAAATTCACTATTTGGGTCATATCATTTCAAAGGATGGGATAGCAATAGATCCCGAGAAGATGGAAGCCATTAGAGAATGGGAAGTACCAAAAAATGTGACAGAGGTGAGATCATTCATGGGCCTTGCAGGATACTATAGGATATTTATAGATGGATTTTCAAAGATTTCACACCCAATCACTTCCTTGCAAAGACAGGGTGTGAAGTTTTAGTGGACATTGGATTGTGAAAAGAATTTCCAACACTTGAAACAATTATTAACAAGTGCTCCAATACTTAGTATAGAAGACCCAAATGAATACTTCATTGTATGCACAGATCCATAGAAAGAGGGACTTGGTGGAGTCCTCAGTCAAAATGGGTTTGTTATATGTTATGAATCAAGGAAATCGAAGGAGCGTGAAAGAAACTATGCCACTCATGATTTGGAGTTGGCATCCATAGTACATGCCTTGAGGAAATGGAGACACTACCTCATGGGGAAAAGGTTTAAGATGAGGACAAACCACAATAGTCTAAAATATTTGTTGGATCATCCAACTTTAAATGCTAGGAAAATCAGATGGTTAGAATTTCTAAGAGAATATGACTTTTATATAAAGCACATCAAGGGGAAAGAGAACAAAGTGGTTGATGCACTCAGTAGAAGAGTGCATGAAATGCATGCTATAGCCATTAGCATGTATCAATCATATTTGAAACACAGAATTATAGAGACTGCCAAATCAGATTTACAATAAAAGGATTTAGTGGCAAAACTATAACGAGGTAATTTGCAGCAGAAAATTGAAGAATACAAGCTAGATAAGGATGAAATTCTCTTATACAGGGGCATAATTTATGTACCAAATTTCCAGGAGTTGAAAAATTTGATATTGGGAGAAATGCATAATGTGCCTTATGTTGGGCACCCAAGATATCAAAAAAACATTGTTGTTGTCAAGAGCCAATATTATTGGCCAGGCATGAAGAAAGAGGTTGTTGATTTTATTGCCAGATGTTTGGAATGTCAAAAGGTAAAGGCTGAGCATAGACACCCAGTTGGTTTGCTACAACCATTACCCATTCCTGAGTGGAAATGGGAAGTTGTAACCATGGATTTTATTACCAAACTACCAAGAACAAACAAGCAACATGATTCTATCATGGTAGTGGTGGATAAGCTTACTAAAGATACCCATTTTATTCCAGTTAAGCTCACTCACAAGGCAACAGACATTGTTGATGTTTATATGAGGGAAATTGCTAGATTACATGGCATATCCAAGATAATTGTGTCTGACAGAGATCCAAAATTTACCTCAAAATTTTGGAAGGGATTATTTATTGGATTTGGAACAAATTTGAATTTTAGTACAACTTATCATCCAGAAACAGATGGACAAACAGAGAGGGTGAATTAGGTGATTGAGGATATGATGAGGATGTATGTGATGGATAAACCATCAAAATGGGAAGACTACCTACACTCGGTAGAATTTTATTATAACAATGGGTACCAAGCATCTCTAAAGATGAGCCCATTTGAGGCACTTTATGGTAGAAAGTGCAACATGCTGGTAAGATGGGATAACCTAGCAGATAGAGCAGTGGTTGGGCCAGATTTGCTCAGGGAAATGGAAGAGAAAATGTTGAAAATAAAACAAAATTTAAAGGCTTCCCAAGACAGGCAGAAAAGCTATGCTGATAAGGGAAGAACTCATAGGGAATTTAAAGTGGGTGACCATGTATTCTTGAAAGTGAAAGCCAACAAAAGTTCTTTGAAGTTGGGGAATTGTTCAAAGTTGGCATCTCACTATTGTGGGACATTTGAAATCCTAGAGAGGATTGGTCCAGTAGCTTATATGATTGCATTGCCTGCATATGTGTAGAGAAAGAAGGTGTTTTTCAAGTGCATCTGGTGCACATTCTGGACTGTAAAATCAAACATCTCCAAAATTGATCCATAGGGCTTGTAAAGGTCCAATGGACCTGGTACGGTCCTGAGGATGGTACTTGGGAGCATGAGGATGCAATGTGGGAAGAATACCCACATCTTTTTGAGGATTTTTGAAATTTTGTTGTACATGGGTACATGATGCACTAAGGACAATGCATAAATAAGGGGAGGGGATTGTAATATCCCTAAGGCCGAACCCAATTGTAAATGTAAATAAAAATGTACTTAATATGGTGAGCTATTTTGATATCATCTTTGTATGCACATTTCATGGCATAGTGTGTGCATGTACTGCACAATAAAATGAGGAAGTGTGCAAATTCTAGGATACCGCACGCAGCATCTTAAATGCGCGCGATGTTGAGGCTAGGGAGGATTTGTGTATATGATGTGTTTTATAGGCTGGTGAGCCAGTTATTATAAGCTAGGATGATTATGTTTTGATTAGGAGAGCCTAGATGTTAAAGGCCAGTGCACCTGTTTTTGTACATATCTCATATTTAATATAAAATACATCATTGCACGTAGACCGACCACGATAAAAGATATGGGGGATTAAGCTCCACTAGTTAGGAAAAGGGTAGGGCTAAGTTTAGGAAAGGGGCTAAGCTAGGGAGCTTGAGCCAAAAAGGAATATTATATTAATATTTCTTTAAATCATAAAGTATGGATAATTATTTTATCCTAAGTTCTAAAGTTGGGGACAAATGGGCCAACGTAGCTCCCAACACGACAAGTGTCAAGTTGGGGACATGCATACATATTGTTGGGACTAAGATTCCTCATCATTTTGATGATCATATTTTCCATGATTGCTTCCATCATTTATCCATGATTCCATGACCATTTTCACTCACGCAGTTAGTTATCCTGAGACAATCATTTCACTGTATTTGAACCTGTATCCATAGTCATTTTGTGTTGGTGTACCTAGTTAGCTTGAAAAGTTGGACTGAAGAAGCAGGTTGTCAGTCTCGTGGGTGATCCGAAATCGGATTCAGAAGCCTGACAGGGCTTGAAAAATACACAAAAATGAAAGTGCTCGGAATCCGACGAAACCAACACCATTGTGTTTGTCTCGTCTTCCTGATTCCGGTGGTATATTTACTTTGTCAAACGGAGTCCGTATGAAGAAGATATCGCATTCTGTCCGAAAAGTCAAACATGCAAAAATTTGCTGACTGTGAAGTCCGTACAGGACACGTGGCAGGTTCGTACGCTGATGTGGTGGTTCCGTACAGTACACGTGGCAAGTTTGTACAGGACACGTGGCGGCTCCAGATGATGACACGTGTTAGGCAGATTTGGCATTTTGGGCGTACGGCTGGACCAATCCAAAGGTGACATGTGTCACCACTGGAAGGGTGACACGTGGCACAGGTGACGTCAGCAGCTGACGTGGTAGGTTGACTGGGAATATGTACGGCGGATGACGTGGTAGGTGACAGAGCATACGTCAGTGATGCGTGGCAGTGATGTGGGCCAATTAGCGGTTGACAAGTGGCATGATCTGGTTGGTTGACTTCATCGAATCAGATGTCGACACGTGGTAGTTTTGTTGGCAAATGATTGGATGGCACGTGGCCCAATCACAGGCTACCACGTGGCACCCCAGTTTTAGTCAATGAGGACTATGTCAAAAGTTTTTGGAGTCTGAGGGATTCGAACCCTGGACCTCCCCACTGCAACGCCTTTGTAACGAGCCTCCGACCACTATACCACCGGTTGTGACTTGTTATGTAAACGGTGGAAATTGTATTTAATGTGGTGTGAAGTTTGGTTCAGCGGGAAAAGGGTCGGGGCCTAAGCCCCAGCCTTCGACATACATGTAACCCCACCATAGAACCCAGGTGCGAATGTAAATGGTTGGCGCGGGTTTCAAATATGGTTTTTGAACGGTTATACAATGGTCACACCCATGGTCATATGACTATGTGTCATAGGACCGAGAGCCGATACAACAGAGCGCGCAAATAGGGGTGGCCCGCGCTAGCGCGTGGCCACATGGTACCATGTGACTTTGCCAAGAGGGACGTGTGCCATGGTTAAGGGGCTAAGCCCATTTTCAAACTATAATATAGTTTAAAAGTGGGTTTTATAAACACTTTTGAGTTTTATTGCTAATTAACTCATTTTTGGGAGTTATTGGGCATTTTTAGAGCCTAAATTCGTGGAGGAAGTTGGAGATGGATAACCAACTTCCAAAATATTTAACCAAGTCCATTTTGAGGCCAAGAGGACAGCTTTGGAGATCATTCAGAGCAGAGATGCTAAGGAGAAGCCAAGTCAAAGCCAGTTTGAGGCAGGGAAGCTGTTGAGGAGGAGATGTTGTCAGACCATTTCTGAGAGCTCTGGACGTCCGTTTCACGTGTCGTTTTTTGTACATGGTTCTAGAGATCTAGGAAAACATGACCAGATCAGTCTTGAAGCCATTCGGCATTGTAATGATGTACTATTGAGCTCTTGAATAGAAATAAAGAAGCCTCACCCACAGAGAAAAGGCCTGGAGACGTAGGCAAAGTTGTGTCGAACTCCGTTATCAACCTGTGTATTATGATTTGTTGTCTTTCATTGCATTTCAGATCTGCATATATGTATATGGATGTATATTCCTTTTCTTTTCTCATTCTTTCACTAAGTTTCTCAATGGTTAATTAATGCATGAAAATAAAAACTCAACCATAAGTCATTCGAAAAATCCTAACAGATCAAGTGGTATCAGAGCTAGTTGACGTTTGGATTTGAGTTTTGCATGTTAACCAGGGAAAAGATACAGCGTGGTGAAGGAAAGATTGTTGCAGAGAATCCATTAATTGGATTGAGAAGAAGAGATCATCTCAAGGAAGAAAATGGCATCTACAGGAGGACTTTCTCAAGATGAGAAGGAGTTCAGAGATTCGGTGTTTTCCATGGTCGAGATGGTGAAGGTGTTGTATGAAGACTACTTGGAATGAAAGAGAACGGTTCAAGTGAAAGCTTCAAAGAACAAGAAAGGAAAAGAAGAATTGAAGGAAGTGCCTTCTACATCTGTTTCAGAAAACACATCTGAGGTATGCAGTGAAGGTTCCTCATCAAATTTTCCTCATTCTCATCAAGTTGGTTTTGGTGAATTCGAAAAACACACAAAAGGTGTAGGTTTGAGAATACTAACCAAGAAGGGTTATGAAAAAGGAAAGGGCCTTGGATGTAGAGGTCAAGGTATTGTAAATCCTATTGAGGTTGAGGAAAGGCCTCGATACTTAGGATTGGGATATGGCAAAGGGGACCTTGGAGAGTCTTCCAAGAGGGGTTCCAAAACTTCGGAAGAAAGTGATGCTTCAAATGGCCGACTTAAGACATTGCAAGAACACTTCACAAAAGGAAATGGTGCATCACTTCAAGGTTATGGTAGTGAATGCAAGTCGTCTCTAAAGAAAATTGAAGATCAGCATGGAAGGTATAATGGTCATGTTTTTATTAATTCTCCTTTTGATTATAACAAGCATAATCAAGTAAACCGAAACCTGTGGAAACTTTATCCATGTACTTATTGTCATTCACCTAAGAATTGTGTTGCCAAGTGTTGGAAGAGACAAACTTTGTACAGGAAACCTATGTCGACCAGGAAGGAAACACGACGTAAAGGCTCAAGTCCACAACAGAAGAAGGAGAAGGGTAAACATGTCTGGATGCCAAAAACTCATTGCACGTTTTACAACAAGAGTGGACATCAAAAGGCTAGTTGTTGGAAGCTTAATCCAGAGCTTCATCCAAGGAAGGACAAAAGGATTTTTCATGTACCCACAAAGGAGGAAGGATTACCAGCGAAGCAAGAGGAACAATGTGAAGGAGAGAAACTAGTCACTTGGTTCTGCCAGAAGTGGATGTCTCAACTTCATTGTATTTTGCTTCCATTAATGTAATCATATTTCAGAGACAAAGAGAAAGTCAGGTGGCCTATCCCAAGCTTGTTGAGTGGTTAGTAACCTTTTGGGGACCAAAAGGTCTTATTGTGGGGAGGTGTGATCCGAAATCGGATTCAGAAGCCTGACAGGGCTTGAAAAATACTCAAAAATGAAAGTGCTCAGAATCCGATGAAACCAACACCATTGCGTCTGTCTCGTCTTCCTGATTCAGGTGGTATATTTACTTTGTCAAACAGAGTCCGTATGAAGAAGATATCGCATTCTGTCCGAAAATTCAAACAGGCAAAAATTTGCTAACTGTGAAGTCCGTACAGCACACGTGGCAGGTCCGTACGCTGACGTGGCGGTTCCGTACAGTACATGTGGAAACTTTGTACAGGACACGTGGTGGCTCCAGATGATGACACGTGTCAGGTAGATTTGGCATTTTGGGCATATGGCTGGACCAATCCGAAGGTGACATGTGTCACCATTGGAAGGGTGACACGTGGCACAGGTGATGTCAGCAGCTAACGTGGCAGGATGACTGGGAAGATGTACGGTGGATGATGTGGCAGGTGACAGAGTGTATGGAAGTGACGCGTGGCAGTGACGTGGGCCAATTAGCGGTTGACAAGTGGCATCATCTGGTTGGTTGACTTCGTCGAATCAGATGTCGACACGTGGTAGTTTTGTTGGCAAATGATTGGGTGCCACGTGGCCCAATCACGGGCTGCCACATGGCACCCCAGTTTTAGTCAATGAGGACTATGTCAAACATTTTTGGAGTCCGGGGGATTCGAACCCCGGACCTCCCCACCGCAACGCCTTCACAACGAGCCTCCGACCACTATACCACCGGTTGTGACTTGTTACGTAAACGGTGGAAATTGTAGTTAATGTGGTGTGAAGTTTGGTTCGGCGGGAAAAGGGTCGGGGCCTAAGCCCCAGCCCTCGACATACATGTAACTCCACTATAGAACCCGGGTTCGAATGTAAATGGTTGGCACGGGTTTCAAATATGGTTTTTGAACGGTTATACAACGGTCACACCCGTGGTCATATGACTATGTGTCATAGGACCGAGAGCCGATACAACAAAGCGCGCAAATAGGGGTGGCCCGCGCTAGCACGTGGCCACATGGTACCATGTGACTTTGCCAAGAGGGGCGCGTGCCATGGTTAAGGGGCTAAGCCCGTTTTCAAACTATAATATAGTTTAAAAGTGGGTTTTATAACCACTTTTGAGTTTTATTGCTAATTAACTCATTTTTGGGAGTTATTGGGTATTTTTAGAGCCTAAATTCATGGAGGAAGTTGGATATGGATAACCAACTTCCCAACTATTTAACCAAGGCCATTTTGAGGCCAAGGGGACAACTTTGGAGAGCATTCATAGAAAAGATGCTGAGGAGAATCCAAGTCAAAGCCAATTTGAGGCAGGGAAGTCGTTGAGGAGGAGATGTTGTCGGACCATTTCTGAGAGCTCCGGACGTCCGTTTGGAGTGTCGTTTTTTGTACATGGTTCTAGAGATCTGGGAAAACATGACCAGATCAGTCTTGAATCCATTCAGCATTGTAATGATGTAATATTGAGCTCTCGAACAGAAATAAAGAAGCCTCACCCATAGAGAAAAGGTTCGGAGACGTAGGCAAAGTTGTGCCGAACTCCGTTATCAACCTGCGTATTATGATTTGTTGTCTTTCATTGCATTTTAGATATGCATATATGTATATGGATGTATATTCCTTTTCTTTTCTCGTTCTTTCGCTAAGTTTCTCAATGGTTAATTAATGCATGCAAATAAAAACTCAACCATAAGTCATTCGAAAAATCCTGACGGATCAGTGGGATACTCAAGAAGCGGGTTGTCAGGCCCATGGGATATTGAAGAGGCGGGTTGTCAGGCCCATGAGCAATTCTCTAGGTGAGATAATTGTTGGGAGTTGATTTCTTGAAGGTGCTAAACTACAGCTACATGGCTCTAAGATTTCCTATCCGATCTGTTGTTGAAGCCCTTGAAGGGAAGTGGGGCTGCCAAGGGACTGTTGAGCAGTGAAGGGGCACACTTCCTTGGGTGGGATAGGCATGGGGAGGAGAATGAGAGACTGTAGGTTGTTAGTTGAGTGAGCACCGTGATGGATTCTTTCCTGTTTTCCATGAGCCATTAGCCTGGTTAGGAACCCTTTACCTGAGTGTATTTTAGTCCCGTCTCGAGGGTGACTCACTGTTGAGAGTGATGAACAGTGTGGTCTAAGGCTAGGAGGTTTGTGGAAGGTCTACATGAATTTGGTGAAATTCTTACCAAGATAAGTGCCAATTGTGTGATAAGTTTACATGTTGCCTTGTTATTTACGTGTTTATTTTATGGGTATTTCCTGTATATGTTTCATGTATGCGTTCATTGTTATTTCATTCTCAATCCATGGCTTTACGAAATTTATTTGTCTATTTACATTTTGCATGTAAATCTTTTGCAGGTGTTCTGTGTGCATATGTTTTAATTGCATACAATTAGAGAAATTTATGTAGCATAACTCAGTTGGATGTTGAGTATGTTACAGTATGTTCCGCGCAGATAACAATTGTGTTCTCTGGCGTAGAGTGACCTGGCATGGAAGGCCAAGGATGTTACAAATATGGTGTCGGAGCATGAAATAATGTTCTGGAGTGGAATTTCCCGGCCTATGGGTGGCTGGAGATGTTACACTAGGAAAGATCTTCTACATAATGGTTTCCAAGATACCAATCAACTTGGGTCGAAGAGATAATAGACCACTTCATTGAAGCTAGTCCCAAAGGCGTTGGTCCAACAACTAGGGTGTATTACCCTTAGATCCCACAAAGAGAGTAAGGAGGCGAAGGCCTATCTTCCTCTCTTTCACGTGACTATGTATCCCCTCAATGGATTGATTGAATATCGTATGCACGTGTCCTAAAGAACCCCTGCCAAGAATGCAATTGCAAATATCCAAGACCAAGAAACGAAAGCATTACAACATATAATCCATAGTGACACAAGAGAATTGAGTTCTGTAAAATGGCATTATGATTTCCCAAAGTTTCAACAACAAAAATGAGAGGAGCGGCTAGCCTTATATAGTTAAATTTGTAATGGCTAGTTTCTAATTCCCTCATTAAAAATAATATTCTTGGTTTGCAAATACACAATTAGTTGGAGGCTAAACCACTTGACAATATATTTTTATTACATCAATCTTGGTAAAAAATGGGATAAATCCATTAAAAAACACTTGACCAATTTATTTAGTGGAGGAAATAAACTTAGGGAAAATTTCCCCTTGAGAAATGAGCATAACAACTATATTTTGTCCACGTTGACTATTCTTCCTTCCAATGGCTAGTTTGACTTGTCAAATCAATTAATGAGTAGTTGCATTTTTTCCCAAAGAGGATGATTTGGTCATTTAGTGGTTAAATTAACCACTTTGCTTGGAAATAGAGCATCTTTGAATAAAATTAATTATTTTGCATGTGGGGAAGGAATATTTGACTTGCCAAAATTATTCCAATGCTAGAAAAGACCCCAAATGTTTTACTTCATGAATATTTGACCTTGTAAAATGTGCCCCATGATTTTATAGAAGAAGTGGGATGATTTTCTCTTGGGAGGTAATATCTCCCTCAAAATTCCACCAATGAAAATTCTACAATATGGGTTTTGCTCATGATTTTTTTCTAGTCATTTTGAACCCATGTTATATTTTTCCCTCAGATAAACACTGCCTCAAAATACGTGCATTGCAGGAAAATACGTGCAATGATGAAAACTCCCTTAGTAAGTCATCAATCACGATTTTGCAGTATGGGTTTTGCTTGTGAATTTTTTCTAGTCATTTTGAACCCATGTTGTATTTTTCACTCTGGGAACCATTGCCTCAAAATACATGCACTACGTGAAAACATGTACAATGATAAAAACTCCCTTAATATTTCATCAATCACGATATTGCAATATGGGTTTTTCTTGTGAAAATTTTCTAATCATATTGAACCCATGTTGAATTTTTTCCTCCAAGGTGTATCTGCATGAAAAGACATGCAATGTTGAAAAATTTATGAGATTGCCATGTTGAGAACAAAAATGATAGTGCACTATGGCCAAGGTATGCCTACAAACTCAATATAATATAACCATGTGGGAAGACATAGGTGTGCATGACATGGACTAGACTAGGCCCCACAAACTGCAATCGCCCCTACATAAGACGTGTGGCTTCACACAATCATGTGTCCCAATAGATCTGTCCCATAACCTCCAATCCTATCCAGGACAAGAGATGGTGAGACAAGGACGTAAGCGAACTGATCATGGTCAAACTAAGTATGGAATTCCACTACAAAAATCATCCACTATGGTTTACATGGCTTTAACTTGCATCCTTGGGCTTACAAAGGTGTAGCCAAAATGAAAACTCTAAGGTACCTCCTGAAGAGGTAACAGGCTGCAAAATTTATTTCTGCACTACTAAAAAATTCACTACATTAAACCAAAAATTCAACAAAGTATCCTTCTTTAACTCGCTCAAACTATAAATCAATGGCTCTGGCCACTTATTGT
This sequence comes from Picea engelmannii, assembly GCA_009831015.1. Classification (NCBI taxonomy): domain Eukaryota; kingdom Viridiplantae; phylum Streptophyta; class Pinopsida; order Pinales; family Pinaceae; genus Picea; species Picea engelmannii. The sequence continues at coordinate 13,868 of ML841514.1, read as the reverse complement.
CCAAAGACTTCAATTGAATTGTCACTTCTTGATCTCAAACCACTATCTTTTGGGCTCGCCGCATAGGGTTATTCTTTATCTGTCTCTTTACGCATTCATACAACAAACAAGGAAAATTAGCAAAGAAAAATTTATGCAGATCTAAATATATGTACCTTTGTTTCCACCATTCAAGTTTGACTTGTAGATTTATGGTCTATCACCATGAAATTTCATCCTCTTTCTCAGATATCCATTCTTCTATATCTTTTCTTGAAGGCTTCCACATCATATCCTTACCCCAACAATGCAACACAAATTCTTCATGTCCCAACAATGGAACCAATTGTTGGTGCGGGGTTTTAGACCTAATGTTCAAAAGACATTACCAAGAAAAATCTCATCAGTGTTGACAAATTTAATATTCAGAAACTGAATAAGGTCTCACCCAAGATGCTCATGAGAATCACAAATATTGAATAATTGCACATTGCATGAAGGAATATTACAAACATAAAACACATAGCCCAAAATTTTACACTATATTCTACCCATTCACATCAACACACACACACACACACACACACACACACACACACACGCACATGTAAATTACAGTCTAACATATATATCAAGTATTCATCCATAACAGAGATCATGATAGGAAGTATTGATTTGAGTCTCATTCTTTTCATTAATCATCCATATATAAACATTCAGATACACAATGGGTCATGGCCTTCTAAACGATTCATTGAACTCAAACTAGAGACGAGAAACCCAGATCTAGATCTAATTTTTCTCCCATATAGCATTATATCATGAAGGTTACATCATTACCAGAAACAATAGCCAACCCAAAAACTCCCAATTAAGTTTTGATATATTTGAAGGAAATACTATTCTAGATGGATATTACATGTCATTCCATTTCCAGTGGTAGGTGGAACGTCACATAACTCCTCACGGTTAGAGAGTTATGGCCATGTGAAGTTGGAGAACCCTCGTGAGTCATCTAGAAGCCCCAAAAGGTCAAAGTAGTCAAAGTGGTTTAACATATTTTTAGAAGGTAAATAATAAATTGAATTTATGAGTGTACTATAATTCAAAGTGAATACAAAATAAATTATTTAAATAATAAAGTTAATGGAGAAACTACTAAGTTGACAAGTGGTTGGAAGTGGGTTAGCCCTAAAATATGGAAAGTGGTTTAAGATGGTTAGAAGGTAACCCCTTGAGGTAAAGTGAAGTGATGAGTGTACTATAAGTCAAATTGGATAAAAAATAAATTATTTAAATAATAAAGTTAATGGATAAATTACTAATTGGACAAGTGGTTAGAAGTTAGTTAACCCTAAAATAAGGAAAGTGGGTTAAGATGGTTAAAAGGTAACCCCTTGAGGAAGCTACATGAAAGTATAAATAAGAGGCAACGCTCTCTCATTTTATATCACACTTGAGAATATTGAATATCTGCAGGTGACTCAGGTAACCAAAGGATATCTAATCTGAATTTCAGAGAGAAGGTGAAGTAAAGAAGGTCGAAATTCAAGGGAGGATAAATTCTTTTGATGATGCTTTCTAAGGTATGTTATTTACAGGTCATCTCACCAATTTCGCAATAACTTTTTTTCTATAATGATTTGGACCGTGAAATTGATAGGCCATTGAGAAAACATATCCAATTAGTTTTTTCAAAAATTTCATCTTGTGGGTCGTTTTAGTTTTGGAGTTACACTCCGTGGACAATAGGGTTTGTGGCTAGTCCTGAAACTAGTCTAAAATAGATGTTTCGGGTAAAAACATCATAACTTCTTCATCACATATCCAAATTAAGTAAGACCAAAAGTGTTTGTTAGAGTACAGTCTGTAGTATTCTATGTAAAATTTTCAGATCCATACAACAAATATTCTGTGTGGGGCACTCTCCAAGTTTTCTCTCTAGAATAAGCCAGAATTCAACAAGGTATGTCATTTTTTCTATAACTCCTTTTATGAGAGGTTCCAAATAGTGATACCTGGAGGAATTGCATACAACACACTAAATAAAAATGTGTACTATTTTCATATCTTTATTCATTACATGCACATAGTGATTATTATTTCAATTTAGGGTTGTTGACTAATCCAAAACTAGTCGTGTAAGACTAAAGTAAAGTTTGATGAAAATGCTAGTCTCCTATTGTTAAAGTTAAGGAAGGGTTGTAGGTATGTGATCATATACACCAGGTCTATTACAGAGCTACAAATCATATTTGGATGATGAAATTGATGATGGATTTTGGTTGAGGTACATGTTGGGTACATGGTTGAGACAAGTAGTTGATGAATTGGCACATACATGAAGAGTATAGTTGATGATGTTGATACATATTGATGAGTCATAGTTGATGAGTAGTTGATACATGATTGGTACATACTTGGTACATGGTTGGAGGCACTTGTTAGTAGTATTGTTGACACATGGTTTATGGATGATGTAGCATACTTGTATTGGTATATTATTAGAATCACATATTGCTCTTGGTGATGATTATGAGTTGTTGTGTTATGGTTGGTTGATGCATATCTTTGAGAGTTGTCTTGGTGATTGATCTTGTTGAGTAGATCTGATTTGGTTGATAAGATTGATGATATGGGTTGTTGTGATAGGTTGTTTGGATGGGTTGTTGTGACATTTTATTTGTATAGGTTTGGTGCATGGTTGATGCACTTGTTCATGGTACAGGTTTTGTACAGGTTTGGTGCATGGTTGATGCACTTGTTTATGGTACAGGTTTTGTATAGGTTGGTGCATGGTTAATGCACTTGTTTATGGTACAAGTTGATTACAGGTTGATGTATAGGTTGGTGCATGGTTGATGCACTTGTTTATGGACAGGTTGATTACAGGTTGATTGGTACAAGTTTATGGCAGTATATCTCATAGTGATAGTGTGATAGTGGTGTTGGTCACTATAATTGCTTAATTAATCTAAACAATCAAGTGCTACATAAATTGTCAACCCAGGTAAGTTTGTTTATTTCAAAGGTAACCACGCACTATATATGCTCAATCTCAAAAGCAACCTATAGTTGTAGTAAAGAAAACTATATTAATCACACTTGCCTTGAATAAACTGAAGTTCTGACTTGAATTATAGGAAAGCAACCTACCTATTGCATAGCTTAAAGATATGATCAATCTGAAGAATCCGGATTACATTAAAATAACAACTGCAACATGAAAGACCAACTATTCTATAATCAGAGAACATGACCCTATTTCCCAAGAAGGAAACTTTAGCACCTTGTTTCTGATTAACACACTTTCATAAACTCATCAATGCATTGAAGGCTAACTATTTCTAATAGAGAACAGGACCCTAATTCCTTCCCAAAGTAGGAACATTCAACACCAGTCTCTGATTACCAAGATTTCATAAATTCTTCACACATGATTTCTAACTAGAATGATTAATAGTTACCCAAGCATGAACCACATGAAAACAATGCAACGTTCAGTAAAGCAGAGTTTTTAGCAAGACAGAGTTCAGTAGTGTTTCAGCAAAGTAGAAATTTATCAAGGCATAAATAGAGATCACACTAACACACTATAAAACTAACGGGTGAATCTTGTGAATAAGGTGGGCCCTCCCTTCTCACAAGATTCCCCTGAAACGAAAAGGCTAGAGAGAAATGCTCAGAACATTCTTTTATTCATCTATCAATGTATCATATTACAATATGAAATGAAGTACGTCCTTCTCTGTGAAACTTTCTTAGTACAAAAACTGATCCCCTCGAATGGTGATTTCCTCTTATTTAAAGAGGAAAATCCCTTCAATACAATTGATCAACAAATTACAGGTGTATATCTGGGTCCTATTCTTAGTCAGATCGACTTTCTAAATTGGAATAGGGTCTCCTAGTCTTCCGCAATAGAATGCTATTACGAGTGTTGAGTGAAGTGTTGTTGTTACAGATGGAGTAACAACTCTTTTGTTTCTTGTTATTGTATGTTGTTTCGGCATCGCAAATCGTGGGTTGTTTCAGCCACGGGATTTTCATTCTAACTTTGTAGTCAATCTGTGTGAGTTGTTGTTCAGCATCGTTGACCACGGACTGTGTAACATCTTTGGTGTTTCAGCATCGTCGACCATTGACTGTGTAACAGCTTCTTCTGTGTTTTAGCATCATTGACCACGGACTGTGTAATAGCTTATGTGTTCAGCATCATCGACCACCGACTGTCTAACAGCTTCCTCTGTGTTTCAGCATCGTTGACCATGGACTGTGTAACGACTTCTTCTGTGTTTCAGCCTCGTCAACCATGGACTATGTAACAACATTTGTGTTTCATCATCGTCGACCATGGAATGTGTAACAGCTTCTGAGTTTTTGTTTCAGCATCGTCAACCATGGACTGTGCAACAACATCTATGTTTCAGCATCATCGACCATGGATTGTGTAACATCTTCTGAGTTGTTGTTTTAGCAACATGCCTCAATGTTAATCTGCAGTTTGAACTATTTCAGCACTTATACATTTATAATCAATGGTTAAGTATGAGAGTGATGTAAAATTATATGCAAAACAGATTAAACGTATATTAAAGAGAAGAGACGTTGTATACCTTTAGAAAGATAGGATAAAGTGATAATATGAGTTTAAATGTGAGTGAACAAGAGTGAAATGGTGGCAAAAAGTATGGGCAAAAAGGTACATTGTGTGGTCCTAACAAGTGGTTCCATCATTATACTTATATGTTAGGGCAGTTGGATGGGGCAAGGACAGGTGGTTGTAGCCACCTTCCGGTTGTAGCCATAGAACATAAGGGGTTGTAGCCTCCTTCTGGTTGTAGCCAGAGAATTGTGGATTTGGAGATTCCCTCAGGTTGTAGCCTGAGAAACTAGGGGGTTGGAGCCTCCTTCCAGTTGCAGCTAGAAAACAAAGGAAGTTGGTGCTTCCAATGAATGTAATTCTTCAAGACATATAAGAAAAATAATTATGTGGTTTTCTCCCGCTTTGGGTTTCCACGTAAAACACTGGTGTACTTTTTATGTGTATGATTGTTCATTTGTTCATTGCTTATTTACTCTGCAGTTATTGGTTGATAATGTTTCATTGATATAACACTTGGATTATATGGTTCAAAGGGATTAAATTGATATATTATTGATTCACCCCCCCCCCCCCCCCCGCTCTCATTAATCCAACAGAGATATTAGAGGATAGGGCACACATATTAGGCTATATGGCACTAGAGAGAGATACAAAGAACCATGCTAGAATATCCACCTTCCATCCTTGTAGTTGTTGTTATCAGACTAATCGATAAGTGCATGTTGGAGTTACTTCACGCACACCTAGGAATTATTTCTCCTAAGGTTTTTCCTTGTTTATTAGTCATAATTAGTCATTAGCTAGTCTCTTATATTTTAGGAGAGAATATTCCTCCTGGAGAATATTCTCTTCTAGTTGACACTTCAGTTTGACTAGTTGAGTTGAGTTTAGATGTTGCATTGGTTGTCACTGTTGGCACAGGGGAAGACCTGGGGTTCAGCTCCAAGAGCGCACCAACAAGCCCTAACTACTGGCCCTTTCGACAACACCTATGAGCAGATGCAGTCTCACCCGAAGAAGTTATGGTGGGGTTGCAAGACAGAGATGTCTACAACCAAGGGAAATATCAAGTGGATCTAATACAATAACAACACAACATTCATATGTCACTTATCAACTTAGATCTACTATGCCCAATGATTTATCAGATCTAACATGGTAATGCAATCACAGTATATCAACTAGAAAAGATAGAAAATCAATCACACATAACACAAGATATACATGGTTCACCCTCTCTCTAGGGCTACGTCCACATAATTGTGCTTTATAATATATTAAGATGAAGCATACAGTTCTTGTCTGTGCTCTTAGCTAGAAGATATTCTCTCTTCTCCTCTCTTTATATCCCCTCCCTGCGCACCCATCTACAGGGTTGACCTTCGCACCCAGCTGAAGATATTACAATACCAGAAGGCTCTCCCACTTAGCACTTCTCTCTCACACAACAATAATCTCTCACAACATACCAACAAAAACTAGATCAAGGCTAGAAGTAATGACAACAACCCAACCCAAGTCCTCTTGACCTTTATTTATACATTACAATATCTCACCGACATCCTTAGGCCGAAACCTAGGTGTCCAAAACCCTAGATACCAAAACCCTAGATACCAAAACTTGTATTTTCAGGGCTTCTCTAGCCTGTCTTTCTTTCCTTCTCGCACGGTGCTCCAAAGCATCCAATGGTGGATTTATCTGCTTTTTGAGTTGTCCACGATCCTTATTTCTTTCTGATATATCATCCTCGATCTCTTCATCCAATGACTTTCTTTCTCGAACTTCACTCCGCCTTTTCTTCTCTTTTTTCTCACTTTGACCTAGTATCAGTCACTGTGTATTCCGTGTAGTTTTCATTCTCCCTTTTCTTCCTTGATCTTCACGTACTTCCATAACCAAGGGCCAATAGGCCCCCAACACTCACCTGTGACTCATCCCGAGGCACTTCAGATATGAGATTCCTATTTTACTTCGACTTGAGACTGCGCAGTGCAGCCTTTTCTTTTTTGTTTGATGCCTCCTCTCCAAAATCTTGTTGAATTCTTCAATTGTCCCATTTTCTTGTGGATGGTATGGTGTGCTCTTCTGATGGTGGACTGCAAATTCTTCAGTAAGGGCTTCAACTGTCTTATTGATGAAATGTGTTCCTTTATCACTCATAAGGATCTTTGGGCATCCAAACCTGGTTCAGATGTCATCAAATATGAAGCACGCAGCTATAGTTGCACTACAGTCCTTGACTGCTCTTGCTTCGGCCCATCTAGTTAAATACTTTGTTGTTGTAATTATGCACCTTTCTCCTGTGCGCTTTCCTGGTGGTTTTATAGGTCCAACAAAGTCAATGGCCCATTTCTCGAATGCTTGTAGGGTCATTTGTGGTGCTAATGGAATTTCATCTCTTCTGGATGGTTTCCCTACTCTTTGGCATACGTTGTAGGCTCTGGAATAGTCTTTAGCATCTCTTTGTAACGTAGGCCACCAAAGGCCAGCTCTAAGAACCTTCTGCACAGTTTCTTTTCTTGTGTAATTTCCTCCTATGATGCCTTCATGAGATTCTGCAAGGATTGGTGGTCACTCTACCTCCATAACACATCTTCTTAATATCTCATCAGGTCCCATCCTGTATAGATGTCTAGCTATAAGTGAGAAGTCTCCAACGCGCACTACTAGTTGTTTCTTCTAAGGAATTGTATACACACTAGGTTCCATTCCTGTTGATAGGAACTGGACTATCTCTGCAAAGTGGTCATATACCTTTCTAATGGCCAGTAACTGTGCATCTGGTAGTGCATCATCTGGTCAGCTCTTCGCCATGTTCCAACCTTGACAAGTGGTCAGGACCTTTGTTCATTCTTCCTAGCTTAACTACGATCTCAAAGTTATTCTTCTGGAATAGAAAAATCCATTTGCATATCCTTCCCCCCAACATTGGATTGTTGACTAGGTATTTCTTCCCAGAGTGATCAATAAACATTTTAAAGTGTCCCCCCAACAAGTAGTGGCGAAATTTTTGCAATGCGTACACCATGGCTAACCCTTCTCGTTCAATGGTGGTGAAATTAATATTGGAAGTTGATAGCTTCCTTCTAGAAAAATATAACGGGTGGTCAATATATCCTTCTCCAGGTTGTACTAAAACTGCTCCTAAAGCAATGAAATATGCATCGACATGCACATGAAACTCCTTGGTCCAATTTCTGAAAACCAGAATAGGTGCAGTAACCATTTTTTGTTTCACTGTGTCGAAGCTTTGTTGGCATTCTTCTGTCCAAATAAAATGACAATCCTTCTTCAAAAGTTTCTCCATATGTGTTTTGATCTAAGCATATCCTTTAATGAGCTTCTTGTAGTATCATGTGTGTCTGAGCGCAGTGCGCAACTGTTTGACTGAAGTAGGAGGGGGTAGATCAACTATAATGGCAATTTTGGATGGATCTACCAACAACCCTTGCTTTCATACAATATGACCTAACATCACTCCAAATGGTGAAAAGAAGATGCATTTCTTCATTTTTAAGGCAATTTGGCACTACCTGCATTTATTTAACGTTAGCCTTAGACATTCAATATGATTCTTCAATAAACTAAAAACACTTCAATCATAAAAATATGCTTCTAGAAATTTATGCAAAAACTCCTTGAATTCTTCGACCACCACCCTGGAAAAGATGGCTGGGGAATTCTTCAATCCAAATGGCATCATTGTATATTGGTAGTATCTCCATTCTGTTTCAAATGTGATATTATGGCGATCTTCCTTGGCAATCTGGATTTGATGGTATGCTGAAAATTCATCTATAAAAGAATATACTTCCTGGCCTCCCACATTATCTAACACTTCGTCGGTGAATGTTGTAGGGAAGGGGTCATGAAAAAAAGCATCATTCAACTTCCTAAGATCTATGGATATCCTGATCTCTCTTGTCTTCTTGTCTTGCACCACCATAGGGATAATCCATTCTGACTCTTCGACAGGTTCTATAATCCCTACTTCCAGCATTCTGTCGATCTCAATCTTCACTTTCTCCTTATATCTAGCGTTCAATATATAAGGTCTCTGTTTGACTGGTCTTTCATATGGCTTTAAAGGAATCCTCATTTCTCCCATAGGTCCTTTAATTCCCTTCATATCAATGAACTTGGTTGGAAACAAGTCCTGATATTCATGCAGTAACTCTATAATTTTGTCAATGGTAGCAACATCCCAATAATATCCAACATTTGCAAACTTTGGTGACTGTTCTATCCCAATATTGACCTTATTAATCTTGATCGGTTTTCCAATGAATGGTATCTCAACTCATGGTCCTTCCACATATCTTTGGCCTTATGTTTCTGCAATGTTCACCTTTCTTGGATCATCGTCGTCATCAGCATTGATGTTGTAACAACTTTGTAGTTTCTGTAGAGGCGCAGTCCATTCGTTCTCTTCTTGTTCCAAAGGAAGGCTAGATGCCTCCTCGAATACTTTTTGTCTCACAATCTGTAATGCTTGATCTATTGAAGGATATTGCCTTTCAAATAAGAAGGTGGTTACAAAATTCTGAGTCATACCTTTCCACTCTATAGTGATGAGGCTCAGCTCTGCTTAAAGGTACCAGTTGATAGGTGTCGTGTCCAATGTGTTGATGAATGTGTGAACCCATTGTTCTTGGGGAATGTTTCTCCATGCTTCCTTGTAACTCTGCATGTGGTCCTTTGGACAACTTTGACCTGTGTAGCGAGTTTCGTAGCCTTCTACTTGTGCTGAGAACCACATTGTCATCAGGGTAGGAAATTGTACCCATTCTGTAATGTTTTTTTTGTGTGTCCCCCACCATCTTTTTGGGGTTGATTTCAGGGCCTCATCCATCGCCAATAGTCTTTTTTGTATTGGTACACTTTCTTCAAAGTCCGGCAAGAAGGTTTCCAAAGGATTTAGACCATCAAAGGTGGGTAAGTTACTTATTTTTGTGTCGATCCAGCGAACCTCTCTCGTTAATCTAGCACATATTCTTGTAGATACTTTGTACATCTTATTCTGCTAGTTATCCAATGCTTCTTCTGAGTCTGATGAACATGCGCTATCACTTCGCCAACTTAGGGTCCCATTGATTGTTGGATTAATGTAATCTTGTTGTCTAGCTCTTAATTTGTATATGTTTTCCAGTTCATATGTGTGGTCTTCTTCTCTAATAGGTTATGTGTATCGATGACCTTCATTTGGATCTAGAGGTGCAATGACCCTAAGTCCATCTCTTTCAAAAGTCATACATATCTTCTTCAAATCAACCATAGTGGAATTATTGAAATCCCAATCAATTTCTAACAACGCAGGGTAAAGACAGCTATCATCAACTATCTCAATTACCTCAAAATTTGCAAACATTCTTACTTCATCGATGTCCACTAGGACATGCTCCAATCGTCCAAAGGGATTGACAGCTTGTTGATTGGCCATCCAAGGCCTGATAGGGGAATAGATTAACTTCGGTTTTCCCATCAGTTCCTAGGTTTGCTTCGTCATGACATTAACCTCTGACCTTAAGTCGAGGACCACCTAATCTATCCCATACTCTCATATTTGAGCATTCAAATGTAATTCCTTATTGTTCCTTCTCTTCTTACCAATTTAATGTACTTCCTTATTCAGTAAGGGGTCTATCTTTCCTATCTCATATTGTCTGATAAAATTTTGTAGTTCTTGTACATCGCTTTCATCCTTAATCAACTTAATACAAGTATATAGAAATTCCATGAGCTTGCTTACCTATTTTCCTTCTTTTGGTGAAGCAGACTGATCAAATGTCAGAGGCATTCCATATTCTCTCACTTCTGGTCTTGTCTTCGATGAGAAACCCTGGTCTCCTCTGAATTATTTTCTTGCCTCCTCAAACATTTGTCTTTCTTTCTTTGCATCAAACATTTGTGTCTTATCTGTAGATTTTTTGATTCCTGAGTCTTCTATAGTCTTTCCTTAGATCAATCTGTCTTCTCCTATAACAATGCCTCCTCTAGTGATAAAAATGAATCTAGGGTCTTCTCCATGAGGTTCATCATATATCAGTTTCACTTGCACGTTCTACTGAGGTCCTCATCTTTCCTGAATCTTAGCTAGCAGCACAAGACAATATTCTATAACATGTCCAAATGCGCTACATTAGTTGCAAGTAGTACAAGGGTTTTGACAATCCCTTGTGAGGTGTCTTGGTTGTGCGCAATTATAACAGATTATCTATCCTTGGCCTTGACCCATTCCTCCTCGTCGTCCTCTTCCTTTGAATCCACCATGAGGATTGAAGTTTCCTCTCCCAGGGGATTTATACTGCGTAGTGTTTCCTTCTTTCTATACTTTGTTGGCATGTTTTCAGACAGAGGTAGAGTATGCATGTTTTGTCATTGATGGAAAAGATCATCATGTTCACCAGAGCGATGATGACATGGAAAGGGAAAAATCAACAGTGAGGAGAAACAGTGATCGTTGGATCACCCATCCCGAATTCCCGATGACCGTCAGATCTGAATACAGATAGGACGAATGCACAAAAGAGGAGAAAAAATCTCAGACGTTGGATCTGAGCATGAGGACTAACCATCATTGGATCCAAAAGAAGGAGCATGATCTTTAAGTACAAGATGAAGCGGGCTTACAAAGTCTCGAAAGCAGGAGGGTCATCCTTCGTCAAGGAGTACACATGGTGAGGGATTAACAATTCGCTGACTGGAAAGTCAAAGGAAGGAAGTTCTCTAACCTTCCAACTCGCGATATGAAAAATCGCAATAAGATATGGATCGTTGATCCAAAAGGGACATGTGGAGATAGATCATAGCACGACAAAGGTTCCATTTCGGAGTTTCAGATACGGGGAGTTGGAGGAGTCAAGGAAGCAACTCACGGCAGTAACTAGCGATATGCGAGATCATGAAAATATTTGGACCATCGAATCATCAAGATTGTGGACCGTTGATCTGACTCCATTTCAGAGTTTCAGATACTGGGATTTTGAGGTGTCAAGGACACTCATGGCAAGAATGATAAAATGCAAAATCGTGAAGCACCTTTTGGCGCAGCCTGTGGTCACCGTCAGTGGTCACATAAGGGGAAGGAGATAGAAGATCTAAGCTCCATTTCAATGATCGCAACATGAAGAGTCGAGACTCTTCACCACAGGATTCCCGAATTTGTGAACTACGAAGCGCTTTGTGGATAAGCGCGAGGTCATCACCAGTGGTCATGTGAGAGGGAGGAGCTAGCAGAGTTAAGCCCCTTTTTGGAGATCGCAACATGAAAAGTCAAGACTCTTCACCACAGGATTCTCAAATTTTTGAACTACGAAGCACTTTGTGATAAGCGTCAGGTCACCACCAGTGGTCATGTGAGAGGGAGGAGCTAGCGAAGCTAAGCCCCTTTTCATAGATTGCAACATGAAGAGTCAAGACTCTTCACCTCTGGATTTCTGAAATGCGAAATGCGAAAACACCTGTGTGTGTAGGTTTTGGTCATCGTCGGTGATCATATGACAAGGTGGAGCTAGCGGAGCTAAGCTTTTTTTCAGCGATCACAACTTGGAGTGTTGAGACCCTTCAACATAGGATTGTCCAAATGTGAAATGCGAAAGGCATTCTGATTAGGCTCGTGGTCACAGCCAGTGGGCATATGGAGTAGGCATGCGATCCATCATTGGTAATCCAACGGTGCAGGTTAATCAATAATATGATCGGAGGGCTACTATTGCACTTCACAGATTAGTTAATCAGTTACGATTCAGTTAGAAAAATCGAATCATGGTTCTTCATCGGTTGGTGATTCAGTTGCTAAGACGTTTTTGTCTTTGCCCAAGGATATTTGAGATGTAACCGATGAGGCTGGTAAGTATAAAAGGAGAGATGCAGTGACTGTGTAAGTTTGGTTGTTCTAACCGAAACAATGAGATGAACTGTAAGAAGGGTAAAATGAAAGAATGAAGAGCATGACATAAAACTCAGAGATGAGTAACAATCACCGAATAGACAGAAGCAAGAGAAGAATAGCAGAATAGCATGTAGCAGAGCAGAACTACAGAACAGTTTTTAAACCAGAGAATAATTGAAGAACAGTGAAGAAGGGGTAAGAATTGAAATACCTGTATTGTTTGTTTGTTAATCAATTATGCATAATCATGGAGGAAGGGTGGTGCTAGGGAGGACTGTGGTCCTCTGATATTCAAGTTGTTGCTTGAATATTGGAAGTTGTATCTTCCATCTAGTTGTGCCTAGAAAAACAGGGTGGCAAGGTGGTGCTCGGGAAAACACAGAGTTTTTTGTATACAAGTTGGTGCTTGTATAAATCCAGTTGGTGTTGGTGTTGTAGGAAAATATGCATGTGGACAACTAGATCGACCTCTAGAGCTTGACCTTAACTCTAGATAGAAAAATTCTTATCATGGACACTGACTTCCTTTCAAATCTATCTAATCCTAATGCATGAGAAGGAAGGATGATAGAAGTACCTTTTAACCGACGTTTGTCCCTGCACGCTCCGAGTTGCGCTCCAATCCTTTTTCTCCTCGTTGAGGTCTGCAGACAAAACGAGATACGACCACTTCCTACTCTACTGACATTAGCTTGAAAACAGATCTATCATTAAATGATAAGTTCATGTAACATCAGACACAAACTAGAAAGAAACAGGCCAAGCTTGTCATATTAATGAGAATAACGACAGCAATGCTTACAATTGTAGATGTGAATGCGACAACTTCATCAAATCCTCTTCGTCTAACCCTTTCCTAAAAGATCCACAACCTGGATGACAGCAGCTTCAATGATTACTCTCCTTGGGTTGACTGTGTGTCTCCTCCAAGATCATAAGTTTCATATTCTCAATTCTTCTTCATCTTTATCACCATAGAGCTTGCTTATATAGGTTGGGAAGAGCCTAACCACTTGAGTTATGTTTAGAACCAGTTGAAAACCTCCCCCTTGGATCAAAGATATTTTGACAAAACCAAGAATTCGAGTTCAACTGCCTCCCAAACTCGAATGATTCTTCCCTTATTCTTCTCATCGGGCTAACAATTTTCCCAGAATGGATAGCGCTCCCTTAGAAGGGGCATCAGAGTGCTAGAACGCTTCAGAGAAGGTCAAGGGAAGCGCCAACGCTTCAAATCTGGGTAGCGCTTCTGCAAAGGGGTGGAAAAGTGCTACAACACTTCTGAAACATGGTAGAAGGGTGCCAGCGCTCCTCAGGCAGTACTAGAGGAGTGTTCCCCTTCCAAACTCTTGATTAAGAAGCCCTCTTAGGTGCTAAGAGATGTTTGACCT
>ML841513.1:6531-40603 GCA_009831015.1 Picea engelmannii | reverse complement strand
GTGGTATGTGGCACGTCACGTGGATCCTCATGGTTGATGAGAAATGAATTTTTGAATATGACAAAGTGAATTGAAGAAGGAAGTACATGTAGGCCCTGAAGATAATTAAAGAAAATAATTACAAAATAAGAAAGTGTTAGGTTGGCCCTAATGTTAAAAGGAAGTGACATAAATGGTACAAATAAATATAATTATACATTTATTTGATCCACAAGTTGAATTTTAGAGGAAATCAGAAGTAAAGAAGGCTGGATTTCAAGGGAGGATGAAATCTTTTGGTGATGTGTTCTAAGGGTTTGTGACCAATCCTGAAGCTAGTCAATAAACAAGTGTTCCAAGTAAAACAATCATAACTTCTTCATCGAGAATCCAAATGACGTGAAACAAATTTCATTGGAAAGAGTACAGACTATAGTTTCTTGTGTGCGAGTTTCAGAATCCGATGTTAAATATTGAGTGCGGGGAATTTTGTACAAGTTTGGTCTCCTGAATAAACCATAATTGAACAAGGTCTACCATTCTCTCTATAAATTCTTTTTGGGGAGGAATTAAGGAGTGAAAATTGGAGAAGTTTCAGAGAATAAATTGAATAATATTATCTATAGGATCATAGTATTCCAAGAATTAAATAATTGTAGAAATTGAAGAAGTCTCGGGAAGCATTATCAAGTTCTATAGGTTTATCCCTCCCTTTACATTAGGAAGTTGTAGCTACCTTTGGAAGTCATTACTTCCCTTGAACAATAATTATTGATTATTTCTCATATATTGTGCATGGTGTATTATGGTGTATTGGTGTAACTCTTATACTATTTTTCATTGCTCATTGGATATAATTGAATGGTTTAAGTATAAGTTGAAAAAGGTTATAAATTGTACTTGATACTAATTCACCCCCCTCTCAGTATCAACACAAAGCGTTCAGATATTACCTCTTTTCTTCAGATATGACTTCTTTTCTTAGCGCAGAGCTTCACATATCGAGTAGAATATTGTGCATTAGAGTGACAGATCTACGCACAGAGATTTCACAATTTTAGGTCGAATCTTCGCACAAAGCTTATTTTTCCTCAGTTCCCAGTAATCACAATTTCAGTCCCGGCAAAAGAACCATTTTTTGGCACAAGGGCAGACCCAGGGTTCAACACTAAAACAACGCACCAAAAAAACCCTAACTATCGTCCCTTTTGGAAAAACCTATGAAGTAGATGAAGTCTCACCCGAGGTAGAGGCAGGGGTGGTTGCAGAAATCTAGTGTCTGCAACCTTAGCTGGGACACAAATCTGTGACTGTAACACCTTAACAAAGCACTTAGCAGTTATAGTTCACCAATATCCATCTTAGTTACAACACAGTTAAACCCTAATTACAGAGAATCACAATATTCGACCAGATCTAGCATCTAACAACACTTAGCATGATGAAACGGATCAGATCTAGCATATTCAAGCACTAAGAACATTCACACGGGTTAGATCTAGTATTAATTCATACTATTAAGCACATAGCATTAACATATCTATCTACCATTCTTCTATTTCAAAGCACTAAGCAAGTAAATACATAAACACATCAATACATCGCACAAAGTAGAGCAACACAACATGTATGTGGTTCACCCCCACCCTAGGGATATGTCCACCAACTCTTCATCTTCTTTATTAGCTTCTCCAATCTGTTACATGCATAGAGCCATAAAAACCCTACTCTGTAGAGGATAGGAGATCTGGGCACCTCTCTATATCATCCTTCCCCATGCTAGGTTACAACACTAAACCTCTTCTCAATCTCTTACACTTGCTTGCATTGAGCTTTGCAAGCCTCATACAATATGCACAAAAGCAATCTCTACTCAACACTTAGCACTTTCGATCACATAAATCGAACTTCAACACTTAGCACACTGGCCTTAGCACTGCTTACTTACATCGCCTAGCTACTTATTTATACATTACAAAATAGGCCTAAGAATGGGTAAACCCATGGGCCAACATCCCCATACCCATTACATAATCCTTAATCCCAAAAAGGTCCCTAAAAGGTGCCAAGATCCCATGATCTTCACATTGTCTTGCGCTCCGCCTTCGACAGACTGTCGAAGTCCCAAAAATAGGTCAAACTTGGACAAGGATCCTCAAAACTTGGTCAAGGTCCAATAGTTATGCTCATAAAATATGGATTAGTGGTATCAAAGGGGTCTTCTCCTTATCGTCTTAATGCAAGTCCTGAACGAGGTCATAGTTCAAATAATTGGATCTCGAGCTTTTTTCTCTTGAGGACCAAAGCTCTCGCATGCCCAAGCAACCTCTCATGGTAGGAGAAAAGAAAGATGACGGGATAAGAGATCCTTTCAAAAATTTGCTTGAGGAATCCCTCACATAACAGAGGAACGAGATGATGGATAGTTTTGCGCAAATCCTTTGGTAGCTACCAACATGCGATGCATCTTCTTCAAGTGGAGGTGCCGCCCCCTTCAAGGTACAAATAAACTTTGATACTCCTGTATTTGAAGGTCAGATAGGCGCAGATGGTGTAGACAAGTGGTTGGATCTACTAGAAGGGTATTTTTCTATCCATAACTTTTTGAATAGAGAAAAGATTACTTTTGCACTCCTCAAAGTCGTTCCCCATGTCAAAGATTGGGGGGGAACTTTTTGTGAGCAAAAGGAAATAGAGGAACCCTCATTATTTACAGTCATGACCACCTGGGAATCCTTCAGGGATGCTATTAAGGAACAATACTATCATGTTGGAAGTTATGATGACTTGTATACCAAATGGACCACACTGTAGAAAGAAAGTGACCAAGCAGTGTGAGAGTTCACAAATATCTTCCATACCTTTCACACCAAGCTGGGTATCAAATATTTAGAGAGACATTTGGCGCTCAAGTATCGTGGTGCTCTACATAGATATATTCAGACCAAAATGGAATTTCTAGACATCTCATCCTTGGGCGCAGCCTACCGATATGCCGTCAAAATCGAGCATAAGCTCAAACAAAACTCATGACAATTTAGGCCCGGGAACCCCTCATAGCAAAAGACAGGAAAGGGTGGCCCCAACCCACAGAAAAAAGGACAGAGAAAATATGGACAATATTAGGACAACCAGTCCAAGCCGCAAGCAAAGAGGGACACCGAAAAGACAAAGAAATATACCAAGAAGTGGTGTGACTTCCATAAGATCCCTTGGCATAACACTATTGACTGCCGCTCAAAGCAATCATTGGTGGTAGAAGTGAAAGCCTCTGAATCAGATGCAGGTTCTGACTATGAGTTAGAACCAGAAAGGGGAAGACGAATCATTGACGTGGAACCTAGATCAATCCTCCCTCCTTAGGAAGCAATGGTCTCCATTTCTTTGAGTGTTGGTGTCTAAAGATGTACTAAAAACAACCTTAGTTTAACATTAATTTATCAACCCGAAGATTCGTCTTTTATCTCAAGAACATCAGCAAAGTCTATGCAGGTAGCCTGAAATCATGTAGCTAAACCAAATTTGAGTTCATCAACAATCAAGTTTCTCAAACATTCACCAAAGATTCTAAGAACTAAATGGAATTGAAATCTGATTACTAAGATGCTATGAAATTGAAAGGAACTAATTAATCTATTGAATTCACTTAACTAGAAAGCAATAATTGAATCTAACTAAGAACTTGCAAAAGTAACTACCAATTATAAATTATGATTACTGGAGAGGAAATGAAAAATTATTTTATCTGCGGAAAGAAACAACAATTATAATCTAATCAGAAGGGACAACTAATGTAACTTTTCTGAAAGGAACAACTATTGTAACTTTAACTGAAAGGAACAGCTATTGTAACTTTAACTGAAAGGAACAACAATCGTAAATCTAAGGAAAAGGAACAACGTAGATGAAAATGTGAGGAACTGTCAAGCAATAACTTCAGAAATGGAAATCATAATAGTAATCATTAATAACTAATGGAAATGTTTGTCTTCTATACGCAATCAATCATAAAATCATTAACACCCTTATGCATTTATCCTTGGCTATTGTAAAAGAGATCTGAATCATAAAATGGAAATCAAACTTCGAACTGATACAATTATAGAACGAGACAGTAGCTCCTTCAGACTGGGCCCTCGGTCTTCAGAAGTACTGCTACGAGAAACTCAAAGCACACAAATGATAAAAACACTCAAAACTTTCATTGATTCCATGGCTGGTAAAACATTTACAAAAACTGTTGTGCAGAACAGTTCTGAATCTAATTACTTGAATGCATTTTTTTTCTCTCCATTTTTCTGGATCTATTAACCTCTTATATATTACAGTAGTTTGCGTAAATCAAGCTATCATGAGGATCGAAATATCCTCAGGATTTCTTTACTATTATAAAATTACAATATATAAAATGTACTATCTTCAAACTATTTTGCGCCTAAAAAGTGTTCAACCTTCAATAGCTTGCGCATAGCCAAAATCTCTTTGGTTATCTTTGGCAATTATTTATCCAATTCTGTAACAAAATCAAACCATTCCAATCGTAAATTAGAATCTATTTAATAAAACTTTAATAACAAGCCTTAGTAACCGTATTAAATTCATTTAAATGATTTGCAACAAACCCACCTTCCGACATCTTCATAATAAATAATCTCTCAATTATAAATAACTTATTGGACACCGAGGGTTTTTCATACAATTTGGCCAACACACCCATCAAACCCTTCGTTGTCTTTTCTTTCGAGATATGGAAAGCCACCGACGCTGCCAGGCTCAGCTGTATCGTTCTTAGAGCCTTTCTGTCAAGAATCTCCCATTCTTCGTCCTTCATGGCCACCATCTTCTTTGTTACTCCGCTCAATGGTAGGAATATATCCTTCTGATATAAAAAATATTCCATCTACATCTTCCATAACTAGTAGTTTTGGCCGTTAAATTTCTCTACCCTAAACTTTCCATCTTCCGACATTGCTCCCACTCGAACCAAGAACCCTCTTTTCCTACGAGTTACCTTACTCTCTGATACCTGTTGTTAGAAAAATAGAACCGTGGAGAAATAAAATAAAACAAATGTGGAAACAAAACACAAAAGATACACAATATAAGAGAGACACAGGTTTACGTGGTTCACCCAGTGTGGGCTACGTCCACCAGAGAAATTGCCAGGTCCTTTATTTATTATTATCCACCAAAATGAAGGAATACAACCTACAACAAAACCTTTTGTAACTTCCTCTTCTTTCTCTCACAGTCTCCTCCCTCAGAATACAATACTCGCCAACATACATATCCGCAATACATTTCCCTCATAAAAGAGGGTTGCCTTCTAGGGAAAAAAACCCTAACATAATCTCTATTGTTAGATCTGCTACCTTGTAATGAACGGTCCAGATTTACAATGAAATTACAATATACTTTTACAAGGAAATTTTTTCTTCGGGGGCTTCACCCCCGAACCCCCGCTGGGGACCTGCTTGGCCCCAGACCCTGCAGAGGGGGTACCCCCCCTCTGCACTCTTCTGCATGGAAGAGTGTACATACTTCTGGGCTGTAAATACTTCATGGGGTATAAACACGGATAAAAGTAAAAGACCTCTAAATCAGGAAGATAATCAGGCTCCACAACCAACACATCTTTTATTTTCGAAATAGATGAGTCTTTCATGTCTTATACTATGCCCTATGAGATTAGTACAGGGAAAATTTTACATATAAACTATGGGCTAGATACAAACCAACAGAAACAGATAGTAGATATCCTTAAATAACAATCAAGAGAATTTGTCTTGGAATACACGGACATGAAGGGTATACACCCTAACACATGCATCCATCATATACACACCCAGGGGAAAGTGACACATGTTAAGAAACCCCAGATAAGGATGAACCCAACACTCAAAGACATAGTCAAGGAGGAAATCCAAAAGTTGTTAAATGTCGGATTTATCTATCCCATCTCTGACAGTAAGTGGGTATCCCCACTTGTAGCGGTTCCAAATAAAGTGACCGGGAAATGGAGAATTTGTGTTGATTTTCAGGAACTCAACAAAGTCACTCTGAAAGACTACTTCCCTCTTCCTTTCATTGACCAAGTTCTAGATACCTTGTCTGGAAAGAAGTATTTCTCCTTTCTAGATGCGTACAATGGGTACAACCAGATTCTTATAGCACCCGAGGACTAGGACAAGACTACCTTTACCTGTCCTTGGGGCACCTATGTGATCCAGGTGGATATCAGTGGTCACCCACCTTTTCCAACTGACTCAAAACATCTTTATGGCAATTTTGGGCAATTTACTATTTTTAGCAAGTTTTAACTTCTGAGGAGATTTTGAGGGCCTAAATGAAGGTTTTTTGAGATAGAGGTTCTCAATGATATCCAAAGGCATGATTGAGCCTCCAAAATGAATCTCCTCGATGATAACTTTCCAACGAGCTATCACACACCTAAAATGGAGATCGTATGCAAAAGTTACGACCCCGGGAAGTTGATGCACCAACTTACCCAAGCGGGGCCCACATGAATTCTGGCGCTTCATCTCCTAGGGTTAGGTTTTTGGATGTATAGGGTTTTTGGCATTCTGGTTTATTTTAAAAGGCCTTCAGAGCCTCATTGTAATCATCTTCTTGTGAATGTGAGTAGCCCTCACATATCTTCTCAGAGATAAGCTTCCACCATTCTATTGAGTCTTTCACTCTGTATTTTACAGTCTCTATACATTTATTTCATTAATGGAAATTGTGTATTATTGTATATCTTTGTTTATGGTTTCAACTCTGATATATTTCTGTTATACTATTGAATATCTGCGATATCTCTGCGCATTTCTTTATTACATCTCTGATCTCATTTCATGCCGAAAATAATCTGGATCAGTGGTATCAGAGTAGGCTGCTCTTGATCCATTTTTCAGTGCATGTCCCAGACGAGGTCCAAGTATAGCAAGTTGGGTCTCAAGCTTGTCTCTCTTGAATAAAATTGCTCTTGCACACCCAAGAAACCCTCAATGGCGAAAGAAAATAAAAATGACGGAGCAGATGATCTTATCAATCCGTTGCTTGAGCAAGCTCTCACGCGACAGAGAGATGAAATGATGGAGAATTTTTCCCACATCATTCAACACCTGCCGATAGCATCAAGCGCATCTTCATCAAGTGGCCACTTTGGAGGCACCTCTCCTTTCAAGGTACAGGTTAATTTTGATATTCACATATTTGAAGGTTAAATAGATGCAGATGCCCTAGAAAAATGGTTAACTCTGCTAGAAGGTTATTTCTTTGTTCACAATTTTTCTAAAAAAGAAAAGATCACCTTCGCACTCCTTAAAGCTCTCCCTCATGTCAAACATTGGTGGGAAACTTACTGGGAGAAAAGTTCCACAGAGGAGTATGGAATATATGGGGTCGATCCCACCTGGGATTTTTTTGTGGATGCGGTAAAGGAACAGTATTACCCTATTGGAAACTATGAGGACCAGTACATGAGATTGACCACACTGCGGCAAGAGAGGGGACAAATAGTCTCGGAGTTCACCAATACTTTCCATACCTTGTGCACCAAGCTAGGTATCAAAGACTCCGAACGAAATTTGGCTCTGAAATACCGTGGGGCTCTACACAGATACATCTAGACTGAAATGGATTTTCTGGACATCTAATCACTCAGTGCTGCTTATCGATATGCTGTTAAAATCGAACAGAAATCTAAGCACCAGAACAAATGGGAGTTGGGGTCTGCAAATCCACAACAACCAAAGTATGACAAAGACGACCCTAACAAACAGTCTCCCAAAAACTAGTCCAATACACAGGAAAAGAAGGGTCATGGGAAGACAAAGAAGGACAACGGAAAATGGTGTGATTTCCACAAAATCCCCTGGCACAACACCGATGAATGTCGCTCAAAACATTCATTGGTGGCCGAGATCAAAGACAAGGAGCCAAACATTGATTCAGAATCTGATTCTGAAAATAATGGTAAAGGCCAGATCATTGACGTAGACCCCATTGCTATTGTTGCAACCGCAGCAATTCAACCAGAAGAACCAACAGATCTCGAAGAGGGGGAGCATCTTTTTCATTCAAAGATGTGGGTGAAGGGGACCCTGCTGCATATTATTATTGATAGTGGAAGCCAAAAGAACCTCATCTCAGCAGAGGTCGTCAAACAGTTGGGATTGTCGACAACACCACACATGCGGCCATACAACATTGGGTGGCTTCGCCAAGGACGAGATCTTTGTGTCAGCCAACAGTGTCGATTATCATACAGCATCCAACCCTTCAAGGATGAGGTATTATGTGATGTTTCCCCACTGGATGTCTGTGCTGTGCTCTTGGGCCAACCATATATGTGGAGACGCCATGTTGTTTATGAGTCTCGACCGCGTAGTGTCATTGTTACTTTGGGGGGTCATCTCTACAAAATACCAGAAGTAGTTCTGACTACTATTCCACCTAAAAAGTGTCGCAAGGTAGTATCTCATACTGCAAAATTCAGCTTCTTCACAATCTGTTCAAAAGGAGAACAAAAGGACATTTGCAACCACTACAGCCTTACCCCAAGCACCTTCTATCCAACAGAAGCAGGTCGACAATGTTGCAACAAAGTGCAAATATTCCTTCTGCACACTGTCCTCTCATGTATCTCAACTTGTTGAACAACCTCAACCTCAACAGGTTCGTGATAGACTTCCACAAACTGAGCAGCGCGACGTCTCCAGCAAGACAAGCAACTCACCAAGATGCAGATTCAACAAATGATTTTCCTTCTCACCCAGGAAATCAACGCAATGGAGACCATTTCTTCCTAAGGATGGAGGATTGATCCAGGTGGATATTGGTGGCCACCCACCTTTTCCAACTGGCTCAAAACAAATTTATGGCAATTTTGGTCAATTTACTATTTTTAGCAGGTTTTAACTTCTGGGGCCATTTTGAATGCCTAAATGAAGGTTTTTCAAGATTGAGGTTATAAATAATATCCAAAGGAATAATTGATCCCCCTAAATGAATCTCCTTGATGATACCTTTCCAACGAGCTATCACACGCCTAAAACAGAGATCGTATCCAAAATTTACGACCCCGGGAAGTTGATGCACCAACTTACCCAAACGGGGCCCACATGACTTTTGGTGCTTCATCTCCTAGGGTTAGGTTTTTGGATGTATAGGGTTTTTGGCATTCCGATTGATTGTAAAAGGCCTTCAGAGCCTCATTGTAATCATCTTCTTGCGAATGCGAGTAGTCGTCACATCTCTTCATAGAGATAAGTTGCCACCATTCTATTGAGTCTTTCACTCTGTATTTTACAGTCTCTGTACATTTATTTCATTAATGGAAATCCTGTATTACTGTATATCTGTGTTTATGGTTTCATCTCTGATATATTTATGTTATACTATTGAATATCTGCGATATCCCTATGCATTTCTTTATTACATCTCCGATCTAAATTCGTGCCGAAAATAATCCGAATCAGTGGTATCAGAGAAGGTTGCTCTTGATCATTTTTTCAGTGCATGTCCCCGACGAGGTCCAAGTATAGAAAGTTGGGTCTCGAGATTTTCTCTCTTGAATAAAATATCTCTCACACACCCAAGAAACCCTCAATGGAGGAAAAAAAGAAAAATGACGGAGTAGATGATCCTATCAATCTGTTGCTTGAGCAAGCTCTCACGCGACAGAGGGACGAAATGATGGAGAATTTTTCCCACATCCTTCAACGCCTGCCAATAGCATCAAGTGCATCTTCATCAGGCGGCTACTTTGGAGGCACCTCACCTTTCAAGGTATAGGTTAATTTTAATATTCCTGTATTTGAAGGTCAAATAGATGCATATGCCCTAGAAAAATGGTTAACTCTGCTAGAAGGTTATTTCTTTGTTCACAATTTTTCTGACAAAGAAAATATCACCCTCGCACTCCTTAAAGCTCTCCCTCATGTCAAACATTGGTGGGAAACTTACTGGGAGGAAATCTCCACAGAGAAGTATGGAATATATGGGGTCGATCCCACTTGCGATTTTTTGTGGATGCAGTAAAGGAACAGTATTACCCTATTGGAAACTATGAGGACCGGTACATGAGATGGACCACACTGCAGCAAGAGAGGGGCCAAATAGTCTCGGAGTTAGCCAATACCTTCCATACCTTGTGCACCAAGCTAGGTATCAAAGACTCTGAGTGACATTTGGTTCTGAAATACCGTGGGGCTATACACAGATACATCCAGACTGAAATGGATTTTCTGGACATCTCATCACTCGGTGCTGCTTATCGATATATTGTTAAAATCAAGAAGAAATTTAAGCACCAGAACAAACGGGAGTTCGGGTCTGCAAATCCGCAACAACCGAAGTATGACAAAGACGACCCTAACAAACAGTCTTCTGAAAACTGTCCAAGACACAGGAAAAGAAGGGTCATGGGAAGACAAAGAAGGACACAGGAAAATGGTGTGATTTCCACAAAATCCCCTGGCACAACATCGATGAATGTCGCTCAAAATAGTCATTGGTGGCCGAGATCAAAGACAAGGAGCCAAACCTTGATTCAGAATCTAATTTTGAAAATACTGGTAAAGGACGGATCATTGACACAGACCCCACTGCTATTGTCGCAACCGCAGCAATTCAAACAGAAGAACCAACAGATCACGAAGAGGGGGAGCACCTTTTTCATTCACAGATGTGGGTGAAGGGGACCTCCCTGCATTTTATTGTTGATAGTGGAATCCAGAAGAACATCATCTCAGTAGAGGTCATAAAACAGTTGGGATTGTTGACAACACCACACCCACGACCATACAACATTGGGTGGCTTCACCAAGGACAAGATCTCTGTGTCAACCAACAGTGTCGATTATTATACGGCATCCAACCCTTCAAGGATGAGGTATTATGTGATGTTGCCCCACTAGATGTCTGTGATGTGCTCTTGGGCCAACCATATATGTGGAGATTCCATGTTGTTTATGAGTCTCGACCCCATACCAGAATACCAAAAGTAGTTCTGACTATTGTTCCACCTAAAAAGTGTCGCAAGGTAGTATCTCATACTGCAAAATTCAACTTCTTCATAACCTGTTCAAAAGGAGAACAAAAGGACACTGCAACCACTACAGCCTTACCACAAGCACCTTCTATCCAATAGAAGCAGGTCAACAATGTTGCAACAAAGTGCAAAGATTCCTTCTTCACACCGTCCTCTCATGTATCTCGACTTGTTGAACAGCCTCAACCTCAACAGGTTCATGATAGACTTCCACAAACTGAGCAGTGTGACGTCTCAAGCAAGACAAGCAGCTCACCAAGATGCAGATTCAACAAACGCTTTTCCTTCTCCCTCGAGAACTCAACGCAATGGAGAAAATTTCTTCCTAAGGAGGGAGGATTGATCCAGGTGCATATCGGTGGCCACCCACCTTTTCCAACTGGATCAAAACAGCTTTATGGAAATTTTGGGCAATTTACTATTTTTAGCAGGTTTTAACTTCCAGGGCCATTTTGAGCACCTAAATGAAGGTTTTTTGAGATAGAGGCTCTCAATGATTTCCAAAGGCATAATTGATCCCTCAAAATTAATCTCCTCGATGATACCTTTCCAATGAGCTATCACACGCATAAAACGGAGATCGTATGCAAAAGTTACGACCCCGGGAAGTTGATGCACCAACTTACCCAAATGGGGCCCACATGACTTTTGGCGCTTCATCTCCTAGGGTTAGGTTTTTGGATGTATAGGTTTTTTGTCATTCTGATTGATTGTAAAATGCCTTCATAGCCTCATTGTAATCATCTTCTTGCGAATGCGAGTAGTCGTCACATCTCTTCATAGAGATAAGTTGCCACCATTCTATTGAGTCTTTCACTTTGTATTTTACAGTCTCTGTACATTTATTTCATTAATGGAAATCATGTATTATTGTATATCTGTGTTTATGGTTTCATCTCTGATATATTTATGTTATACTATTGAATATCTGCGATATCTCTGCGCATTTCTTTATTACATCTCTGATTTCATTTCGTGCCGAAAATAATCTGAATCAGTGGTATCAGAGAAGGTTGCTCTTGATCATTTTTTCAGTGCATGTCCCCGACGACGTCCAAGTATAGAAAGTTGGGTCTCTATCTTGTCTCTCTTGAAGCAAATATCTCTCGCACACCCAAGAAACCCTCAATGGCGGAAGAAAAGAAAAATGACGGAGCAGATGATCCTATCAATCTGTTGCTTGAGCAAGCTCTCACGCGACAGGAACGAAATGATGGAGAATTTTTCCCACATCCTTGAATGCCTGTCGATAGCATCAAGCACGTCTTCATCAAGCAGCCACTTTGGAGGCACCTCACCTTTCAAGGTACAGGTTAATTTTGATATTCCCATATTTGAAGGTCAAATAGATGCAGATGCCCTAGAAAAATGGTTAACTCTGCTAGAAGGTTATTTCTTTGTTCACAATTTTTTTGACAAAGAAAAGATCACCTTCGCACTCCTTAAAGCTCTTCCTCATGTCAAACATTGGTGGGAAACTTACTGGGAGCAAATTTCCACAGAGGAGTATGGAATATATGGGGTCGATCCCACTTGGGATTTTTTTGTGGATGCGGTAAAGGAACAGTATTACCCTATTGGAAACTATGAGGACCAGTACATGAGATGGACCACACTGCGGTAAGAAAGGGGCCAAATAGTCCCAAATTTCACCAATACCTTCCATACCTCGTGCACCAAGCTAGGTATCAAAGACTCCGAGCGACATTTGGTTCTGAAATACCGTGGGGCTCTACACAGATACATCCAGACTGAAATGGATTTTCTGGACATCTCATCACTCGGTGCTGCTTATCGATATGCTGTTAAAATTAAGCAAAAATTTAAGCACCAGAACAAATGGGAGTTCTGGTCTTCAAATCCGCAACAACCGAAGTATGACAAAGACAAGCCTAACAAACAGTCTCCTAAAAACCAATCCAAGACACAGGAAAAGAAAGGTCATGGGAAGACAAAGAAGGACACCGAAAAATGGTGTGATTTCCACAAAATCCCCTTGAACAACACTGATGAATGTCGCTCAAAACAGTCATTGGTGGCTGAGATCAAAGACAAAGAGCCAAACCTTGATTCAAAATCTGATTCTGAAAACATTGGTAAAGGACAGATCATTGACGCAGACCCCACTGTTATTGTTGCAACCACTGCAATTCAACCAGAAGAACCAACAAATCCTGAAGAGGGGGAGCACCTTTTTCATTCACAGATGTGGGTGAAGGGGACCCCGCTGCATTTTATTCTTGATAGCAGAATCCAAAAGAACCTCATCTCAGCAAAGGTTGTCAAACAGTTGGGATTGTCGACAACAACACACCTGCGGCCATACAACATTGGGTGGCTTCCCCAAGGAGGAGATCTTTGTGTCAGCCAACAGTATCGATTATCATACGGCATCCAACCCTTCAAGGATGAGGTATTATGTGATGTTGCCCCACTAGATTTTTGTGATGTGCTCTTGGGCCAACCATATATGTGGAGACGTCATGTTGTTTATGAGTCTCGACCCCGTACTGTCATTGTTACTTTGGGGGGTCATCTCTACAAAATACCAGAAGTAGTTATGAATACTATTCCACATAAAAAGTGTCGCAAGGTAGTATCTCATACTGCAAAATTCAGCTTCTTCATAATCTGTTCAAAAGGAGAACAAAAGGACATTGCAACCACTACAGCCTTACCCCAAGCACCTTCTATCCAACAGAAGCAGGTCGACAATGTTGCAAAAATGTGCAAGGATTCCTTCTACACACCATCCTCTCATTTATCTCGACTTGTTGAATAGCCTCAACCTCAACAGGTTCGTGATAGAATTCCACAAACTGAGCAGCGCGACGTCTCCATCAAGACAAGCAGCTCACCAAGATGAAGATTCAACAAACGCTTTTCCTTCTCCCCCGGGAACTCAACGCAATGGATACCATTTCTTCATAAGGAGGGAGGATTGATCCAGGTGGATATTGGTGGCCACCCACCTTTTCCAACTGGCTCAAAACAACTTTATGGCAATTTTGGTCAATTTACTATTTTTAGCAAGTTTTAACTTCCAGGGCCATTTTGAGTGCCTAAATGAAGGTTTTTTGAGATAGAGGTTCTCAATGATATTTGAAGGCATAATTGAGCCCTAAAAATGAATCTCCTCGACAATATGTTTCCAATGAGCTATCACACATGTAAAACGGAGATCGTATGAAAAATTTACGACCACGGGAAGTTGATGCACCAACTTACCCAAACGGGGCCCACATGACTTTTGACGCTTCATCTCCTAGGGTTAGGTTTTTGGATGTCTAGGGTATTTGGAATTCCTGTTGATTGTAAAAGGCCTTCATAGCCTCATTGTAATCATCTTCTTGTGAATGCGAGTAGTCATCACATCTCTTCTCATTGATAAGCTGCCACCATTCTATTGAGTCTTTCACTTTGTATTTTACAATCTCTGTACATTTATTTCATTAATGGAAATCGTGTATTACTATATATATATATGTTTTTATGGTTTCATCTCTAATATATTTATGTTATACTATTGAATATCTGCGATATCTCTGTGCATTTCTTTATTACATCTCCGATCTCATTTCGTGCCGAAAATAATCCGGATCAATGGTATCAGAGCAGGCTACTCTTGATCATTTTTTCAGTGCATGTCCCCGACGAGGTCCTAGTATAGAAATTTGGGTCTTGAGCTTGTCTCTCTTGAATAAAAATGCTCTCACACACCCAAGAAACCCTCAATGGCGGAAGAAAAGAAAAATGACGGAGCAGACGATCCTATCAATCTGTTGCTTGAGCAAGCTCTCACGCGACAGAGGGACGAAATGATGGAGAATTTTTCCCACATCCTTCAACGCTTGTCGATAGCATCAAGCGCATCTTCATCAAGCGGCCACTTTGGATTAATCTCGCCTTTCAAGGTACAGGTTAATTTTTATATTCCCGTATTTGAAGGTCAAATAGATGCAGATGCCCTAGAAAAATGGTTAACTCTGCTAGAAGGTTATTTCTTTGTTCATAATTTTTCTTACAAAGAAAAGATCACCTTCGCACTCCTTAAAGCTCTCCCTCATGTCAAACATTGGTGGGAAACTTACTGGGAGAAAATTTCCACAGAGGAGTATGGAATATATGGGGCTGATCCCACTTGGGATTTTTTTGTGGATGCGGTAAAGGAACAGTATTACCCTATTGGAAACTATGAGGACCAGTATATGAGATGGACCACACTACGGTAAGAGAGGGGCCAAGCAATCTTGGAGCTCACCAATACCTTCCATACCTTGTTCACCAAGCTAGGTATCAAAGACTCTGAGCGACATTTGGTTCTGAAATGTCGTGGGGCTCTACACAAATACATCTAGACTGAAATGGATTTTCTGGACATCTCATCACTCGGTGCTGCTTATCGATATGCTTCTAAAATCGAGTAGAAATTTAAGCACCAAAACAAATGGGATTTCGGGTCTGCAAATCCACAAGAACTGAAGTATGACAAAGACGAACCTAACAAACAGTCTCCCAAAAACCAGTCTAGGACACAGGAAAAGAAGGGTCACAGGAAGACAAAGAAGGACACCAGAAAATGGTGTGATTTCCACAAAATCCCCTGGCACAACACCAATGAATGTCACTCAAAATAGTCATTGGTGGCCGAGATCAAAAACAAGGAGCCGAACCTTGATTCAGAATCTAATTCTGAAAATATTGGTAAAGGACAGATCATTGACGCAGACCCCACTACTATTGTCGCAACCGCAGCAATTCAACCAGAAGAACCAATAGATCCTGAAGAGGGGGAGCACCTTTTTCATTCACAGATGTTGGTGAAGGGTACCCCACTGCATTTTATTGTTGATAGCGGAAGCCTAATGAACCTCATCTCAGCAGAGGTCGTCAAACAGTTGGGATTGTCGACAACACCACACCCGCAACCATACAACATTGGGTGGCTTCGCCAAGGACGAGATCTTTATGTCAGCCAATAATGTCAATTATCATGCGGCATCCAACCCTTCAAGGATGAGGTATTATGTGATTTTTCCCCACTGGATGTTTGTGATGTTCTCTTGGGCAAACCATATATGTGGATATGCCATGTTGTTTATGAGTCTCAACCCCGTAGGGTCATTGTTACTTTGGGGGGTCATCTCTACAGAATACCAGAAGTAGTTTTGACTACTGTTCCACCTAAAAAGTGTCACAAGGTAGTATCTCATACTACAAAATTCAGCTTCTTCACAATCTGTTCAAAAGGAGAACAAAAGGACACTGCAACCACTACAGCCTTACCCCAAGCACCTTCTATCCAAGAGAAGCAGGTCAACAATGTTGCAACATAGTGCAAGGATTCCTTCTGCACACCGTCCTCTCATGTATCTCGACTTGTTGAATAGCCTCAACCTCAATAGGTTCATGATAGACTTCCACAAACTGAGCAGCACGACGTCTCCAGTAAGACAAGCAGCTCACCAAGATGCAGATTCAACAAACGCTTTTCCTTCTCCCCCGAGAACTCAACACAATGGAGACCATTTCTTCCTAAGGAGGGAGGATTGATCCAGGTTGATATCGATGGTCACCCACCTTTTCCAACTAGCTCAAAACAACTTTATGGCAATTTTGGTCAATTTACTATTTTTAGCAGGTTTTAACTTTCAGGGCCATTTTGAGCACCTAAATGAAGGTTTTTCAAGATCAAGGTTCTCAATGATATTCAAAGGAATAATTGAGCCCCCAAAATGAATGTCCTTGATGATACCTTTCCAATGAGATATCACACACCTAAAACGGAGATCGTATGCAAAAGTTACGACCCCGGGAAGTTGATGTACCAACTTATCCAAACGGGGCCCACGTGACTTTTGGCGCTTCATCTCCTAGGGTTAGGTTTTTGGATGTCTAGGGTTTTTGGCATTCCGGTTTATTGTAAAAGGCCTTCAGATCCTCATTGTAATCATCTTCTTTTGAATGCGAGTAGCCGTCACATCTCTTCTCAGAGATAAGCTGCCACCATTCTATTGAGTCTTTCACTCTGTATTTTACAGTCTCTGTACATTTATTTCATTAATGAAAATCATGTATTACTGTATATCTGTGTTTATGGTTTCATATCTTATATATTTATGTTATACTATTGAATATCTATGATATCTCTGCGCATTTCTTTATTACATATCCGATCTCATTTCGTGCCGAAAATAATTCGGATCAGTGGTATCAGAGCAGGCTGCTCTTGATCATTTTTTCAATGCATGTCTCCGACGAGGTCCAAGTATATAAAGTTGGGTCTCAAACTTGTCTCTCTTGAATAAAATCTCTCTCGCACACCCAAGAAACCCTCAATGGTGGAAGAAAAGAAAAATGATGGAGCAGATGATCCTATCAATCTGTTGCTTGAGCAAGCTCTCACGCGACAGAGGGATGAAATGATGGAGAATTTTTCCAAAATCCTTCAAGGCATGCCGATAGAATCAAGCACATCTTCATCAAGCGGCCACTTTGGAGGCACCTTAGCTTTCAAGGTACAGGTTAATTTTGATATTCCTGTATTTGAAGGTCAAATAGATGCAGATGCTCTAGAAAAATGGTTAACTCTGCTAGAAGGTTATTTCTCTGTTCACAATTTTTCTGACAAAGAAAAGATCACCTTCGCACTCCTTAAAGCTCTCCCTCATGTCAAACATTGGTGGGAAACTTACTGGGAGAAAAGTTCCACAGAGGAGTATGGAATATATTGGGTCGATCCCCCTTGGGATTTTTTTGTGGATGCGGTAAAGGAACAGTATTACCCTATTGGAAACTATGAGGACTAGTACATGAGATGGACCACATTGCGGCAAGAGAGGGGCCAAATAGTCTCAGAGTTCACCAATACCTTCCATACCTTGCGCACCAAGCTAGGTATCAAAGACTTCGAGTGACATTTGGTTCTGAAATGTCGTGGGGCTCTACACAAATACATCCAGACTGAAATAGATTTTCTGGACATCTCATCACTCGGTGCTACTTATCAATATGTTGTTAAAATCGAGCAGAAATTTAAGCACCAGAACAAGCGGGAATTCAGGTCTGCAAATCCACAACAACCGAAGTATGACAAAGATGACCCTAACAAACAGTCTCTTGAAAACCAGTCCAAGACACAGGAAAAGAAGGGTCACAGGAAGACAAAGAAGGACACGGGAAAATGGTACGATTTCCACAAAATCCCCTGGCACAAAACTGATGAATGTCGCTCAAAAGAGTCATTGGTGGCCGAGATCAAAGAAAAGGAGCCAAACCTTGATTTAGAATCTGATTCTAAAACTACTGGTAAAGGAAAAATCATTGACACGGACCCCACTGCTATTGTCGCAACCGCAGCAATTCAACTAGAAGAACCAATAGATCTCAAAGAGGGGGAGCACCTTTTTCATTCATAGATGTGGGTGAAGGGGACCCCGCTGCATTTTATTGTTTATAGCGGAAGCTAGAAGAACCTCATCTTAGCAGAGGTCGTCAAACAGTTGGGATTGTCGACAACACCATACCCACGACCATACAACATTGGGTGGCTTCACCAAGGACGAGATCTCTGTGTCAGCCAACAGTGTTGATTATCATATGGCATCCAGCCCTTCAAGGATGAGGTATTATGTGATGTTGCCCCACTGGATGTCTGTGATGTGCTCTTAGGCCAACCATATATGTGGATATGCGATGTTGTTTATGTGTCTCGACCCCATAATGTCATTGTTACTTTGGGGGGTCATCTCTACAGAATACCAGAAGTAGTTTTGACTATTGTTCCACCTAAAAAGTGTCGCAAGGTAGTATCTCATACTACAAAATTTAGCTTCTTCACAATCTGTTCAAAAGGAGAACAAAAGGACACTGCAACCACTACAGCCTTACCCCAAGCACCTTCTATCCAACAGAAGAAGGTCAACAAAGTTGCAACAAAGTGAAAAGATTCCTTCTACACACTATCCTCTCATGTATCTCGACTTGTTGAACAACCTCAAGCTCAACAGGTTCGTGATAGACTTCCACAAACTGAACAACGCGACGTCTCCAGCAAGACAAGCAGCTCACCAAGATGAAGATTCAACAAACGGTTTTCCTTCTACCCAGGAACTCAATGCAATAGAGACCATTGATTCCTAAGGAGGGAGGATTGATCCAGGTGGATATCGATGGCCACCCACCTTTTCCAACTGGCTCAAAACAGCTTTATGGCAATTTTGGTCAATTTACTATTTTTAGCAAGTGTTAACTTCCGGGGCCATTTTGAGAGCCTAAATGAAGGTTTTCCAAGAATGAGGTTCTCATTGATATCCAAAGGCATAATTGAGCCCCAAAAATGAATCTCCTCAATGATACCTTTCCAACGAGCTATCAAACTCCTAAAACGGAGATCGTATGCAAAAGTTACGACCCTGGGAAGTTGATGCACCAACTTACCCAAACGGGGCCCACATGACTTTTGACGCTTCATCTCCTAGGTTTAGGTTTTTCGATGTCTAGGGTTTTTGGCATTCCAATTTCTTGTAAAAGGCCTTCAGAGCCTCATTGTAATCATCTTCTTGTGAATGCGAGTTGCCGTCACATCTCTTCTCAAAGATAAACTGCCACCATTCTATTGAGTCTTTCACTCTATATTTTACAGTCTCTGTACATTTATTTCATTAATGGAAATCATGTATTACTGTATATCTGTGTTTATGGTTTCATCTCTGATATATTTCTATTATACTATTGAATATATGTGATATCTCTGCACATTTCTTTATTACATCTCCGATCTCATTTCGTGCTGAAAATAATCCGGATCAATGGTATCAGAGCATGCTGCTCTTGATCATTTTTTCAATGCATGTCCCCGACGAGGTCCAAGTATAGCAAGTTGGGTCTCAAGCATGTCTCTCTTGAATAAAATTGCTCTCTCACACCCAAGAAACCCTCAATGGCGGAAGAAAAGAAAAATGACGGAGCATATGATCCTATCAATCTGTTGCTTGAGCAAGCTCTCACGCGACAGAGGGACAAAATGATGGAGAATTTTTCCCACATCCTTCAATGCCTCCTGATAGCATCAAGCGCATCTTCATTAAGAGGCCACTTTGGAGGCACCTCGCATTTCAAGGTACAGGTTAATTTTGATATTCCCATATTTGAAGGTCAAATAGAAGCAGATGCCCTAGAAAAATGGTTAGCTCTGCTAGAAGGTTATTTCTCTGTTCACAATTTTTCTGACAAAGAAAAGATCACCTTCGCACTCATTAAAGCTCTCCCTCATGTCAAAAATTGGTGGGAAACTTACTGGGAGCAAAGTTCCATAGAGGAGTATGGAATATATGGGGTCGATCCCACTTGGGATTTTTTTGTGGATGCGGTAAAGGAACAGTATTACCCTATTGGAAACTATGAGGACCAATACATGAGATGGACCACACTACAGCAAGAGTGGGGCCAAATAGTCCCGGAGTTCACCAATACCTTCCATACCTTGCACACCAAGATAGGTATCAAAGACTCTGAGCAACATTTGGTTCTGAAATACCATGGGGCTCTACACAGGTACATCCAGACTGAAATGGATTTTCTGGACATCTCATCACTCGGTGTTGCTTATCGATATGTTGTTAAAATCGAGCAGAAATTTAAGCACTAGAACAAACGGGATTTCAGGTCTACAAATCTGCAACAACCGAAGTATGACAAAGATGACCCTAACAAACAGTCTCCCGAAAACTAGTCCAAGACACAGGAAAAGAAGGGTCATGGGAAGACAAAAAAGGACATCGGAAAATGGTGTGATTTCCAGAAAATCCCCTGGCACAACACAGATGAATGTCGCTCAAACTATTCATTGGTGGATGAGATCAAAGACAAGGAGCCAAACCTTCATTCAAAATCTGATTCTGAAAATACTGGCAAAGGACAGATCATTGACGCAGACCCCACTGCTATTGTCGTAACCGCAGCAATTCAACAAGAAGAACCAACAAATCCCGAAGAGGGGGAGTGCCTTTTTCATTCACAAATGTGGGTGAAGGGGTCCCCGTTGCATTTTATTGTTGATAGCGGAAGCCAGAAGAACCTCATCTCAGCAGAGGTCGTCAAACAGTTGGGATTGTCGACAACACCACACCCGCGGTCATACAACATTGGGTGGCTTTGCCAAGGACGAGATCTTTGTGTCAGCCAACAATGTCGATTATCATATGGCATCCAACCTTTCAAGGATGAGGTATTATGTGATGTTGCCCCACTGGATGTCTGTGATGTGCTCTTGGGCAAACCATATATGTGGAGATTCCATGTTGTTTATGAGTCTCGACCCCGTAGTGTCATTGTTACTTTGGGGGGTCATCTCTACAAAATACCAGAAGTAGTTCTGACTATTGTTCCACCTAAAAAGTGTCGCAAGGTAGTATCTCATACTGCAAAATTCAGCTTCTTCACAATCTGTTCAAAAGGAGAACAAAAGGACATCTACAACCACTACAGCCTTACCCCAAGCACATTCTATCGAATAGAAGCAGGTCGACAATGTTGCAACAAAGTGCAAAGATTCCTTATGTGCACTATCCTCTCATGTATCTTGACTTGTTGAATAGCCTCAACCTCAACAGGTTCGTGATTCTCTTCCACAAACTGAGTAGCGCGACGTCACCAGCAAGATAAGCAGTTCACCAAGATGCAGATTCAACAAACGCTTTTCCTTCTCCCCTGGGAACTCAACGCAATGGAGACCATTGCTTCCTAAGGAGGGAGGATTGATCCAGGTGGATATCGGTGGCCACCCACCTTTTCCAACTGGCTCAAAACAACTTTATGGCAATTTTGGTCAATTTACTATTTTTAGCAGGTTTTAACTTCCGAGGCCATTTTGAGCACCTAAATGAAGGTTTTTCGAGATTGAGGTTCTCAATTATATTCAAATCCATAATTTAACCCCAAAAATTAATCTCCTCGACAATACCTTTCCAATGAGCTATCACACACCTAAAACGGAGATCGTATGCAAACGTTACGACCCCGGGAAGTTGATGCACCAACTTACCCAAATGGGGCCCACATGACTTTTGTCGCTTCATCTCCTAGGGTTAGGTTTTTGGATGTCTAGGGTTTTGGGCATTCTGGTTTATTGTAAAAGGGCTTCAGAGCCTCATGGTAATCATCTTCTTGCGAATGCGAGTAGCCGTCACATCTCTTCTCAGAGATAAGTTGCCACCATTCTATTGAGTCTTTCACTTTGTATTTTACAGTCTCTGTACATTTATTTCATTAATGGAAATCGTGTATTACTGTATATCTGTGTTTATGGTTTCATCTCTGATATGTTTTTGTTATACTATTGAATATATGTTATATCTCTATCCATTTCTCTATTACATCTCGGATCTCATTTCGTGTCGAAAATAATCTAGATCAGTGGTATCAGAGCAGGTTGCTCTTGATCATTTTTTTAGTGCATGTCCCCGACGAGGTCCAAGTATAGCAATTTTTGTCGCGAACTTGTCTCTCTTGAAAAAAATCGCTCTCACACACCCAAGAAACCCTCAATGGCGGAAGAAAAGAAAAATGACGGAGCAGATGATCCTATCATTCTGTTGCTTGAGCAAGCTCTCACACGACAAAGGAACAAAATGATGGAGAATTTTTCGCACATCCTTCAATGCCTGTCAATAGAATCAAGTGCATCTTCATCAAGCGGCCACTTTGGAGGCACCTCACCTTTCAAGGCACAGGTTAATTTTGATAATCCTGTATTTGAAGGTCAAATAGATGCAGATGCCCTAGAAAAATGGTTAACTCTGCTAGAAGGTTATTTCTCTGTTCACAATTTTTCTGACAAAGAAAAGATAACCTTCGCACTCCTTAAATCTCTCCTTCATGTCAAAAATTGGTGGGAAACTTACTGGGAGCAAAGTTCCAAAGAGGAGTATGGAATATATGGGACCGATCCCACTTGGGATTTTTTTGTGGATGCGGTAAAGGAACAGTATTACCCTATTGGAAACTATGAGGACCAGTACATGAGATGGATCACACTGCGGCAAGAGAGGGGCCAAATAGTTTGGGAGTTCACCAATACCTTCCATACCTTACGCACCAAGCTAGGCATCAAAGACTCCGAGCGACATTTGGTTCTAAAATACCATGGGGCTCTACACAGATACATCCAGACTGAAATGGATTTTCTGGACATCTCATCACTCGATGTTGCTTATCGATATGTTGTTAAAATCGAGCTGAAATTTAAGCACCAGAACAAATGGGAGTTCAGGCCTGTAAATCCTCAACAACCGAAGTATGACAAAGACAACCTTAACAAACAGTCTCTCGAAAACCAATCCAAGACGCAGGAAAAGAACGGTCACGGGAAGACAAAGAAGGACACCGCAAAATGGTGCGATTTCCACAAAATCCTCTGGCACAACACCGATGAATGTCACTCAGAATAGTCATTGGTGGTCGAGATCAAAGACAAGGAGCCAAACCTTGATTCAAAATCTGATTCTGAAAATACTGGTAAAGGACAGATCATTGACACAGACCCCACTGCTATTGTCGCAACCGCAACAATTCAACCAGAAGAACTAACAGATCTCAAAGAGGGGGAGCACCTTTTTCATTCACAGATGTGGGTGAAGGGGACTCTGCTGCATTTTATTGTTGATAGCGGAAGCTAGAAAAACCTCATCTCAATAGAGGTCGTCAAACAGTTGGGATTGTCGACAACACCACACCCGCGGCCATACAACATTGGGTGGCTTCGCCAAGGACGAAATCTCTGTGTCAGCCAATAGCGTCGATTATCACACGGCATCCAACACTTCAAGGATGAGGTATTATGTGATTTTGCCCCACTGGTTGTCTGTGATGTGCTCTTGGTCCAACCATATATGTGGAGATGCCATGTTGTTTATGAGTCTCAACCCCGTAGTGTCATTGTTACTTTGGGGGGTCATCTCTACAGAATACCAGAAGTAGTTCTGAATACTATTCCACCTAAAAAGTGTCGCAAGGTAGTATCTCATACTGCAAAATTCATCTTCTTCACAATCTGTTCAAAAGGAGAATAGAATAACACTGCAACGACTACAACCTTACCCCAAGCACCTTCTATCCAACAGAAGCAGGTCGGAAATGTTGCAACAAAGTGAAAAGATTCCTTCTGCACATGATCCTCTCATGTATCTCGACTTGTTGAATAGCCTCAACCTCAACAGGTTAGTCATAGACTTCCACAAACTGAGCAGCGCGACGTCTCCAGCAAGACAAGAAGATCACCAAGATGCAGATTCAACAAACGCTTTTCCTTCTCCCCCGGGAACTCAACGCAATGGAGACCATTGCTTCCTAAGGAGGGAGTATTGATCTAGGTGGATATCGGTGGCCACCCACCTTTTCCAACTGGCTCAAAACATCTTTATGGCAATTTTGGTCAATTTACTATTTTTAGCAAGTTTTAACTTCCGGGGCCATTTTGAGCGCCTAAATGAAGGTTTTTCGAGATCAATATTCTCAATGATATTTGAAGGCATAATTGAGCACCCAAAATGAATCTCCTCTATGATACCTTTCAAACGAGCTATCACACACCATAAACGGTGATCGTATGCAAAAGTTACGACCCTGGGAAGTTGATGCACCAACTACCCCAAATGGGGCCCACATGACTTTTGGCGCTTCATCTGCTAGGGTTAGGTTTTTGGATGTCTAGGGTTTTGGCATTCCAGTTTATTGTAAAAGGCCTTCAGAGTCTCATTGTAATCATCTTCTTGTGAATGCGAGTAGTCGTCATATCTCTTCTCAGAGATAAGCTGCCACCATTCTATTGAGTCGTTCACTCTGTATTTTACAGTCTCTGTACATTTATTTCATTAATTGAAATCATGTATTACTATATATCTGTGTTTATGGTTTCATCTCTGATATATTTCTGTTATACTATTGAATATATGTGATATCTCTGTGCATTTCTTTATTACATCTTGATCTCATTTCATGTCGAAAATAATCTGGATCAGTGGTATCAGAGCAGGTTGCTCTTGATCATTTTTTCAGTGCATGTCCCTGACGAGGTCCGAGTATAGCAATTTGGGTCTTGAGATTTTCTCTCTTGAATAAAATATCTCTCGCACACCCAAGAAACCCTCAATGGTGGAAGAAAATAAAAATGACAGAGCAGACGATCCTATCAATCTGTTGCTTGAGCAAGCTCTCATGCGACAGAGGGACGAAATGATGGATAATTTTTCCCACATCCTTCAACGCCTGTCGATAGCATCAAGCGCATCTTCATCAAGCGACCACTTTGGAGGCACCTTACCTTTCAAGGTACAGGTTAATTTTTATATTCCCGTATTTGAAGGTCAAATAGATGCAGATGCCCTAGAAAAATGGTTAACTCTGCTAGAAGGTTATTTCTCTGTTCACGATTTTTCTGACAAAGAAAATATCACCTTCGCACTCCTTAAATCTCTCCATCATGTCAAACATTGGTGGGAAACTTACTGGGAGCAATGTTCCATAGAGGAGTATGGAATATATGGGGCCGATCCCACTTGGGATTTTTTTGTGGATGCGGTAAAGCAACAGTATTACCCTATTGGAAACTATGAGGACCAGTACACGAGATGAACCACACTGCGGCAAGAGAGGGGCCAAATAGTCTCGGAGTTCACCAATACCTTTCATACCTTGCGTACCAAGATAGGTATCAAAGACTCCAAGCGACATTTGGTTTTAAAATGTCGTGGGGCTCTACACAGATACATCCAGACTGAAATGGATTTTCTGGACATCTCATCACTCGGTGTTGCTTATCGATATGTTGTTAAAATCGAACAGAAATTTAAGCACCGGAACAAACAGCAGTTCGGGTTTGCAAATCCGCAACAACTGAAGTATGACAAATATGACCCTAACAAACAATCTCCTGAAAACCATTCCAAGACACGGGAGAAGAAGGGTCACGGGAAGAAAAAGAAGGACACCGGAAAATGATGCGATTTCCACAAAACCCCTGGCACAACACCGATGAATGTCGCTCAAAACAGTCATCGTTGTCTGAGATCAAAGACAAGGAGTTGAACCTTGATTCAGAATCTGATTCTAAAAATACTAGTAAAGGACAGATTATTGACGCAGACCTCACTACTATTATCGCAACCACAGCAATTCAACCATAAGAACCAACAGATCCTGAAGAGGGGAAACACCTTTTTCATTCACAGGTGTGGGTGAAGGGGACTCCGCTGCATTTTATTGTGGATAGTGTAAGCCAGAAGAACCTCATCTCAGCAAAGGTCGTCAAACAGTTGGGATTGTCGACAACACCACACCCGCAGCCATACAACATTGGGTGTCTTCGCCAAGGATGAGATCTTCATGTCATCCAACAGTGTCGATTATCATACGGCATCCAACCCTTCAAGGATGAGGTATTATGTGATGTTTCCCCACTGGATGTTTGTGATGTTCTCTTGGGAAAACCATATATCTGGAGACGTCATGTTGTTTATGAGTCTCGACACCGTAGTGTCATTGTTACTTTGGGGGGTCATCTCTATAGAATACCAGAAGTAGTTCTAACTACTGTTCCACCTAAAAAGTGTCGCAAGGTAGTATCTCATATTACAAAATTCAGCTTCTTCACAATCTGTTCAAAAGGAGAACAAAAGGACACCACAACCACTACAGCCTTACCCCAAGCACCTTCTATCCAATAGAAGCAGGTCGACAATGTTGCAACAAAGTGAAAAGATTCCTTCTGCACACCATCCTCTCATGTATCTTGACTTTTTGAACAACCTCAACCTCAACAGGTTCGTTATAGACTTCCACAAACTGAGCAGCGCGACGTCTCCAGCAAGACAAGCAGCTCACCAAGATGCAGATTCAACAAACACTTTTCCTTCTCCCCTGATAACTCAACGCAATGGATACCATTGCTTCCTAAGGAGGGAGGATTGATCCAAGAGGATATCGGTGGCCACCAACCTTTTCCGACTGGCTCAAAACAGCTTTATGGCAATTTTGGTCAATTTACTATTTTTAGCAGGTTTTAACTTCTGGGGCCAATTTGAGTGCCTAAATAAAGGTTTTTTGAGATCGATATTCTTAGTGATATCCAAAGGCATTATTGATCCCCCAGAATGAATCTCCTCAATGATACCTTTCCAACGAGATATCACATGCCTAAAACAGAGATCGTATGCAAAAGTTACGACCCCGAGAAGTTGATGCACCAACTTACCCAAACGGGGCCCACATGACTTTTGGCGCTTCATCTCCTAGGGTTAGGTTTTTGGATGTCTCTGGTTTTTGGCATTCTGGTTTATTGTAAAAGGCCTTCAGAG
The DNA here is from genome assembly GCA_009831015.1 of Picea engelmannii. Taxonomy (NCBI): domain Eukaryota; kingdom Viridiplantae; phylum Streptophyta; class Pinopsida; order Pinales; family Pinaceae; genus Picea; species Picea engelmannii. The sequence goes on along the minus strand of ML841513.1, from coordinate 13,213 downwards.
CCTCATTGTAATCATCTTCTTTTGAATGCGAGTAGACGTCACATCTCTTCTCGGAGATAAGTTGCCACCATTCTATTGAGTCTTTCACTCTGTATTTTACAGTCTCTGTACATTTATTTCATTAATGGAAATCATGTATTATTGTATATATGTGTTTATGGTTTCATCTCTAATATATTTATGTTATACTATTGAATATCTGTGATATCTCTGTGCATTTATTTATTACATCTCCGATCTCATTTTGTGCTGAAAATAATCCGGATCAGTGGTATCAGAGCAGGATGCTCTTAATCATTTTTTCAGTGCATGTCCCCGACGAGCTCCAAGTATAGCAAGTTGGGTCTCAAGATTGTCTCTCTTGAAGAAAATCACTCTCGTACACCCAAGAAACCCTCAATGGCGGAAGAAAAGAAAAATGACGGAGCAGATGATCTTATCAATCTGTTGCTTGAGCAAGCTCTCACGCGACAGAGGGATGAAATGATGGAGAATTTTTCCCACATCCTTCAACGCCTCTCGATAGCATCAAGCGCATATTCATCAAGAGGCCACTTTGGAGGCACCTCGCATTTCAAGGTACAGGTTAATTTTGATATTCCCGTATTTGAAGGTCAAATAGAAGAAGATGCCCTAGAAAAATGGTTAACTCTGCTAGAAGGTTATTTCTCTGTTCACAATTTTTCTGACAAAGAAAAGATCACCTTCACACTCCTTAAAGCTCTCCCTCATGTCAAACATTGGTGGGAAACTTACTGGGAGAAAACTTCCACAGAGGAGTATGGAATATATGGGGTCGATCCCACTTGGGATTTTTTTGTGGATGCAGTAAAGGAACAGTATTACCCTATTGGAAACTATGAGGACCAGTACATGAGATGGACCACACTGCGGAAAGAGAGGGGCCAAATAGTCCCGGAGTTCACCAATACCTTCCATACCTCAACTTCTTGAACAACCTCAACCTCAACAGGTTCGTGATAGACTTCCACAAACTCAGCAGCGTGACATCTCCGACAAGACAAGCATCTCACCAAGATGCAGATTCAACAAACACTTTTCCTTCTCCCCCAGGAACTCAATGCAATGGATACCATTGCTTCCTAAGGAGGGAGTATTGATCCAGGTGGATATCGGTGGCCACCCACCTTTTCTAACTAGCTCAAAACAGTTTTTTGGCCATTTTGGTCAATTTACTATTTTTAGCAGGTTTTAACTTCCGAGGCCATTTTGAGTGCCTAAATGAATATTTTTTGAGATAAAGGTTCTCAATTATATACAAAGGCATAATTGGACCCAAAAATGAATCTCCTCGACGATACCTTTCCAACGAGCTATCACACGTCTAAAACGGAGTTCGTATGCAAAAGTTACGACCCCGAGAAGTTGATGCACCAACTTACCCAAACGGGGTCCACATGACTTTTGGCGCTTCATCTCCTAGGGTTAGGTTTTTGGATGTATAGGGTTTTTGGCATTCTAGTTTATTGTAAAAGGCCTTCAGAGCCTCATTATAATCATCTTCTTGCGAATGCGAGTAGCCGTCACATCTCTTCTCAGAGATAAGCTGCCACCATTCTATTGAGTCTTTCACTCTGTATTTTACAGTCTCTGTACATTTATTTCATTAATGGAAATCGTGTATTACTATATATCTATGTTTATGGTTTCATCTCTAATATATTTATGTTATACTATTAAATATTTTCAATATCTCTACGCATTGATTTATTACATCTCGGATCTCATTTCGTGCCGAAAATAATCTGGATCAGTGTTATCAGAGCAGGCTGCTCTTGATCGTTTTTTCAGTGCATCTCCCCGACTTGGTCCAAGAATATAAATTTGGGTCTCGAGCTTGTCTCTCTTGAATAAAATCTCTCTTTCACACCCAAGAAACCCTCAATAGCGGAAGAAAAGAAAAATGATGGAGCAGACGATCTTATCAATCTGTTTCTTGAGCAAGCTCTCACGCGACAGAGGGACAAAAATGATGGAGAATTTTTCCCACATCCTTCAATGCCTGTCGATAGCATCAAGTGCATATTCATCAAGTGGACACTTTGGAGGCACATCGCCTTTCAAGGTACAAGTTAATTTTGATATTCCCGTATTTGAAGGTCAAATAGATGCAGATGCCCTAGAAAAATGGTTAACTCTTCTGGAAGGTTATTTCTCTATTCACAATTTTTCTGACAAAGAAAAGATCACCTTCTCACTCCTTAAATCTCTCCCTCATGTCAAACATTGGTGGGAAACTTACTGGGAGCAAAGTTCCACAGAGGAGTATGGAATATATGGGGCCGATCCCACTTGGTATTTTTTTGTGGATGCGGTAAAGGAACAGTATTACCCTATTGGAAACTATGAGGACCATTACATGAGATGGACCACACTGCGGCAAGAGAGGGGCCAAAAATTCTTGGAGTTCACCAATACCTTCCATACCTTGTGCACCAAGCTAGGTATCAAAGACTTTGAGTGACATTTGGTTCTGAAATGCCATGGGGCTCTACACATATACATCCAGACTGAAATGGATTTTCTGGACATCTCATCACTCGGTGCTTCTTATCGATATGTTGTTAAAATCGAGAAGAAATTTAAGCACCAGAACAAATGGGAGTTTCGTTCTGCAAATCCGCAACAACCAAAGTATGAAAAAGACGACCCTAACAAACAGTCTCCTGAAAACCATTCTAAGACTCAAGAAAAGAAGGGTCATGGGGAGACAAAGAAGGACACCCGAAAATGGTGTGATTTCGACAAAATCCCTTGGCACAACACCGATGAATGTCACTCAAAACAGTCATTAGTGGCCGAGATCAAAGGCAAGGAGTCGTACCTTGATTCAGAATTTGATTCTAAAAATACTGGTAAAGGACAGATCATTGACGCAGACCCCACTGTTATTGTCGCAACCGCAGCAATTCAACCAGAAGAACCAACAGATCCCAAAGAGGGGGACTCCTTTTTCATTTACAGATGTGGGTGAGGGGACCCCGCTGCATTTTATTGTTGATAATGTAAGCTAGAAGAACCGCATCTCAGCAGAGGTCGTCAAATAGTTGGGATTGTCGACAACACCACACCCGTAACCATACAACATTGGGTGGCTTCGCCAAGGACGATATCTCCATGTCAACCAATAGTGTCGATTATCATACGGCATCCAACCCTTCAAGGATGAGGTATTATGTGATGTTTCCCCACTGGATGTCTGTGATGTGCTCTTGGGCCAACCATATATGTGGAGACGCCATGTTGTTTATGAGTCTCGACCCCGTAGTGTCATTGTTACTTTAGGGGGTCATCTCTTCAGAATACCAGAAGTAGTTCTGACTACTGTTCCACCTACAAAGTGTCACAAGGTAGTATCTCATACTGCAAAATTCAGCTTCTTCACAATATGTTCAAAAGGAGAACAAAAGGACACTGCAACCACTACAGCCTTACCCGAAGGACATTCTATCCAACAGAAGTAGGTCGAAAAGGTTGCAACAAAGTGAAAAGATTCCTTTCGCACACCGTCCTCTCATGTATCTCAACTTGTTGAACAGCCTCAACCCCAACATGTTCATGATAGAATTCCACAAACTGAGCAGTGCGACGTCTCCAGCAAGACAAGCAGCTCACCAAGATGCAGATTCAACAAACGCTTTTCCTTCTCCCTTGGGAACTCAACACAATGGAGACCATTTCTTCCTAAGGAGGGAGGATTGATCCAGGTGGATATCGGTGGCCACCCACCTTTTCCAACTGGCTAAAACAACTTTATGGCAATTTTGGGCAATTTACTATTTTTAGCAGGTTTTAATTTCCGGGGCCATTTTGAACGCCTAAATGAAGGTTTTCTGAGATCGAATTTCTTAATGCTAGATGAAGGCATTATTTATCCCCAAAAATTAATCTCCTCAATGATACCTTTCCAACAAGCTATCACACACCTAAAACGGAGATCGTATGCAAAAGTTACAACCCCGGGAAGTTGATACACGAACTTACCCAAACGGGGCCCACATGACTTTTGGCGCTTCATGTCCTAGGGTTAGGTTTTTGGATGTCTAGGGTTTTTGGCATTCCAGTTTATTGTAAAATGCCTTCAAAGCCTCATTGTAATCATCTTCTTATGAATGTGAGTAGTCGTCACATCTCTTCTCAGAGATAAGCTGCCACCATTCTATTGAGTCTTTCACTCTGTATTTTACGGTCTCTGTACATTTATTTCATTAATAGAAATCATGTATTATTGTATATCTGTGTTTATGGTTTCATATCTAATATATTTCTATTATAATATCAAATATCTATGATATTTCTGTGCATTTCTTTATTATATCTTCGATCTCATTTCGTGCCGACAATAATCTGGATCACTATGCCTATAGGGTCTTACCATTTGGATTGTGTAATGCTCCTACCACATTTCAACGAGCAATATTAGGGATATTTTCTGATCTTATTCATGATTGTGTGGAGGTCTACATGGATGACTTCACATTTTATGGCAACACTTACCAGGAAGCCTTAGACAACTTAGAAAAAGTCCTCATCAAATGCCAGGAAATTAACCTATCCCTGAGTCATGAAAAATGCAGAATGTTGTTAACTGAAGTAGTGGTTCTAGGACATCATGTTTCATCTGAAGGAATAAAAGTTTATCCTGCAAATATTGATGTCATTATTAGATTTCCACCCCCCAAGACTCAGAAAGAGGTAAGAAGATTTCTTGGACATGCCTGATATTATCGGTTGTTTATTGAAAATTTTACAAAGATTCTTGCACCTATGTTTGGATTATTGATGAAATATGTTGATTTTGTTTGGACTGAGTTGTGCCAAACTTCCTTTGAAACCCTGAAAGCCAATCTGTTTGTGGAACCAATTCTTAGGGGGGCCAATTGGACTCTCCCATTTCATATATCCACTGATGCCTCTAACACTGCAATCATAGGGGTATTAGGGAAGAAAGAAGACCAGCAGTCCTATGCCATTTATTTTGTAAGCAAGAACTTGTCCCCTATCGAGTTAAACTACATAGTCACCGAGAAAGAGTTCTTGGAATTTGTTCATGCTATTAACAAGTTTCATCATTACATTACAGGTTATGAAGTATTTGTACACACCGATCATTCTGTCATTAGGTTTCTCATGAACAAACCTATAACTAATGGTCGAGTGACTAGGTGGCCTTTGTTATTGCAATAATTTAATATCACTATGCTTGACCGACCTGGAAAGGATAATGTTGTAGATGACTTTCTTCCCGAATACAAAATGAGGATGATAATATCTATGTAGATGATAGTTTCCCAGATGAGCATCTTTTTTCCCTTTTTTTCAATACCCCATGGTTTGTGGATATGGAAAACTATCTGGCTACTAGGAGATTACCGTCTCATTTGTCACCTAATGAAAAGAGGAAAATTATTACACAAAGTGCTAATTACTGTTGGGTTGGTCATAATTTTTTTCGCACAGGTCCTCATTTGATTATTCATAGATGTGTCCGAGAGGACGAGGTACCTGAAATACTATGAAGTTTTCATGATGGACCATGTGGTGGCCATTTCTCTGACAAACGTACAGCATATAAGGTGTTACATCCAGGTTACTATTGGCCTAGCATTTTCAAAGATGTTGCCAAGTATGTGAGAAGTTGTGATAGTTTCCAAAGGATAGGTAGACCTACGTCAATTGATGAAATGCCTTTACAAGCCCAAGTTATGATAGAACCCTTCGAAAAATGGGCCCTCGACTTTGTAGGACCAATTTCACCCATGTCCCATAGCAAGAACTATATCTTGGTTTGTACGGACTATGTCACAAAATGGGTAGAGGCAAAATCCCTATTTAGGGCCAGAGAGAAGTTTGTTGTCAAATTCATCTATGAAGACATCTTTACTCACTTTGGTGTCCCTCGTGAAATTGTTACCAACCAAGGCACTCAATTCACTTCCAAGCTAATGAAAGAGCTAACAGAGAAATATGGGATTAAACATTGTAAATATTCTCCATACCACCCTGTTACACATTATTTTAGTCATCCCTATGACCGTTAATGATGTAAACCTATATGTTGCCTTCAGAGGGGTCAGTGGCCTGAGTTCCTAAAGAGAGAAGGGAGAGAACCTTTCATGAGAAAAGAAGTTGCATTATCCCTTGTAAAAACCCTGTAAAAAAGGAAGTTTGTAGGTTGTTATATAGGCAGGGTGCGAGACTGCCTGATTCTCGCAGGTTGCACCATAGCTAGGGTGCGAGATGTTCGCAGGTTGTTCTATAGGCAGGGTGCGAGAATGCCTACACGTGGGAAAAACAAGCGTTTTATCGAATCTTCTAGAAGGAGAAGCTTATATGGTGAGGTGGCATCTGAATAGTTTGGATCTTACTCGCTTTCATGATTTAGTGGGATCATCCTAACCTCCTCACCTTATCCTTTTAAACTTATAAAAGGAGAGGAGTTCTCATGGAGAAAGTTAGCTTTGGTTAGATTTGGAGCTTTTGGGATTAGCTTGGATTGGATTGAGATTTGGAGATTTTTAGCTTGGCTAGATGGGCCACTTTGTCAAGATAGATTGTGAATATTATCAGATCTGTGCTCTCAGAATTCTTGGAGTGAAAGTGTGTGGGGAACGAAGGATAGTTGGAAGGGACCTTACGACATCAAGGCCATGGTTGTAAT
>ML841511.1:8232-48836 GCA_009831015.1 Picea engelmannii | reverse complement strand
TTTTCCTCTTGATATGTATGTCGTGCCAAGATGTATCTCTTGCTTTATGTACTTCTTGGTGAAATCCTACTAGAATCCTATCTCCTTCCATCTCCATCAGTTGACTTAGCCTTTCTTTTATTGTGCCTCATTCTGTCATGTTGGTAATTGTTTTGACTCACAGATTGGGTACTAGGAATTCTAACGGCACCACTTATTCTTGTCCATACACTAACCTGAATGGTGTCTATCCTATCAATTTTTTTCATGTAGTATTGTATGCCCACAATATTGTTGGTATCTTCAAGTCCCAATCATCCCTATTAACATTGCAGATATTTGTCAAGGCATTCTCTAGGATCTTATTAAAGGCTTCCATTGTTCCATTTGCTTGAGGGTGGTATGGTGTACTCTTCTGATGGTAGACTTTAAATTCCTCAGTCATATCCTTGATAGTACTGTTAATAAAGTTAGTACCTTGGTCACTCATCAAAATCCTTGGGCATCCAAATCTAGTGATTACTTGCGCAAACAGGAAATGCATTGTTGTCTCTACGTTGTAATGTTTTATTGGTGTTGCTTCTGCCCATCTTGTTAAGTATTCTATCGCAGTAATGATATACCTTGCTCCTGACCTTTTTTTGGGTGGGTTAATTGGTCCCACAAATTATATTTCCCATTTGTCAAATACTTCCAAGGTTACTTGTGGCCTTAGGGGAATCTCATCCCTTCTATTAGGTTTACCAACCCTCTGACATACATCACATCACTGGAAATAATCCTTAGCATATCTGTGAATGGTCAGCCACCGTAGTCATGTGTGCAATACCTTCTACGTAGTAGATTTTCCTGCATAATGTCCTCCAACTATTCCCTCATGAGCCTCTGCAAAAATTCTAGGTTTTTCATGTTCTAGGACACAACTTCTCATAATGTTGTTTGCACCCATATTGTATAAGTGTTATGTAATCAATTGATAGTCTACAACTCTGACTACTAGATTTTTATTCTGCGTGGTGTTGAAATCTTGTGGCGCAGTCCTTGTACTCAAGTATTCAATGATGTCAGCAAAATATTTATCATCTACTTGGACTGAAAATAGTTGTGCATTAGGGAAGTTGTCCTCTAAATTTGTAGGTTCCTTGCCATTGGTGATTCTTGACAAGTGATCAGGTCCTGCATTCAAATTCCTTGGTTTTACTATCACTTCAAAATCAAATTCCTGAAACAACAGTAACCGTCTACAGATCCTCCCCCCCAACATTGGCTTGTTGACTAGGTATTTGAGGGTCGAATGGTCTGTAAACATTTTAAAGTGTTTGCTAAGTAAATTGTGTCTGAATTTCTAAAGTGCATATACCATTGATAAGCCTTCTCTTTCTGTAGTATTGTAATTTTTCTCTGACTCTAACAGTTTTCGTCTTGCAAATGTTATAGGATGGTCCAATTTCCCTACTCCTGGATGTTCCAGAATAGCTCCAAGTGTTATGGTTGATGCATCCACATGCACATGAAATTTCTTTTCCCAATATGGGAATACTAGTATAGGTGTTGTGACCATTTTTTCTTTTAGAGTGTCCAAACCTTGCTGACAGTCCTCATTCCACTGAAATCTGATGTCTTTCTTGAGCAGTTTCTCCATCGACACAGTGATTTGTGCATACCCTTTTATGAATTTCCCGTAGTAGCTTGTATGTCCCAATGTTGCTCTCAATTGGCGCATTGATTTTGGTGGGGGTAATTTAACAATGAGTGTAATATTTGTAGGATCTACTAATATCCCTTGTTTACAGACTATATGTCCCAACTGTATTCCAAAAGGTGTCACAAAAATGCACTTCTTGATATTCAATGATATCTGACACTGCCTATATCTTTCCAACATCATCCTTAACACCTCTACATGATATTTCAACAGACTGTAGACTTTCCAATAGTCCAGATACACTTCCAAAAACTGATATATGAACTCCTTGAAAGCAGCTATTACTACCCTTGAAAATATAGTTGGTGCATTCTTCAGCCCAAAAGGCATGAATGTATACTGGTAGGATCCCCCATTATGTGGCAAAAGTAGTCTTGTACCTATCTTCTAGAGCTATCTTGATTTGGTGGTAGCCTGAGAATCCATCTATGAATGAGTATGCTTCCTAACCTCCCACATTCTCTAGGACTTCATTAGTAAAAGGGGTGGGAAAAGGGTAGTGTAGGCAAGCATCATTCTTTTTCCTAAGATCTACACAAATCCTTATCCCTCCTTGTTTCTTTTCCATCACTACCATAGGGCTTATCCATTCTGATTCTTCTACTGGTTCTATGATACCAGCTTCCAACATTCTATCAATTTCTTCTTTTACTTTATGTTTATATATTGGATTCAATCTATACAGTCGTTATCTGATAGATCTAGCCTCAGGTTTGAGAGGTATCTTCATCTCTCCTAGCTCTCATGCTATGCATTTCATCTCTGTAAAGGTTGTTGGGAATAGTTCATTGTACTTGCACGGTAACTTTGTTATTCTTTCTACTATTTTCTCATCCCAGTAGTCTCCAAAGCTGGCCATTTTGGGATTCTCAATTGTCCCAATGTTGAATTTCTTCACCTTAATCGGCACAGCAAACACTTATGATTCCATAGATGGACCTTATACCTCTCTTTCTCCTTCAATTTTTGTAATCTGAATGTTGCACAGGTCATCTTCATTTGGTGCTTCTTCCTGCACATGGTAGCAAGATAGTAGTTCCTTAACTCCCTGTCTATTTTTTTTTTGATACTCTATTATCAGTTCAACCTCTGGTTCCTTAATAAATATTACTCCTCTGATTTGTTTGAGTGTTGAATCAATGTTGGGGTTCTAATGTTCAAATGAGAAAGTGACTATAAAATTCTAATGTAATGTTGTCCATTCTGTAGTGCCTCTACGCAGTTCCTAGTCTACATACCAGTTTGCTAGAATTCCTTCCAATGTGTGAATGAAGTGATGAGGCCATTCTTCGGGTGGTGTCATCGTCCATAGTGTTCTGCACTTCTCCAAATTTTCCACTGGTGACCCATGTCCATCATATCTCTGCGTCATTATATGTTCCATTGGTGACCCATGTCTATGTCATACCATGCCTCTCCTTTTCATGCCTTGCCTTGCCATGCCATGTCATGCCATGCCTTTCCATGACATGCCTTGCATTGCCTTTTCTTGCCATTTCATGCATTGTCCTGCCTTCCCATGCCATGCCATGCCTTGCCTTTCCATGCCTTGCCTTGTCATGCCATGCCATGCCTTTCCTTTGCATGTCTTTCCATGCCATGCCTTGCATTGCCTTGCCTTGACATGTGATGCATTTCCTTGCATTGGCATGCCTTGAATTTGTATGCATTTCCTTGCCATGTCTTACCTTTCCATGCCATGCTATGCCATGCCTTGCCTTTGCATGTCTTTCCTTGCCATGGCTTCCATTACCTTGCCTTGCCATTTTATGCATTGCCTTGCCTTTCTATGCCATGCCATGCCTTACCTTTACATGTCTGGCCTTGACATGCCTTGCCTTGTCATGCCATGCCATGCCTTGTCTTTGAAATATTTTCCATGGCATGCCTTGCATTGCCTTGCCTTACCTTTCCATGCATTTCCAGCCTTGCCATGCCATGCCATGTCTTGCCTTTGCATGTCTTTCCTTTCCATGCCTTGCTTTGAATTGCCATGGCATGCCTTGCCTTTGCATTAATTTCCATGACATGCCATGCCATGCCATGCCTTGCCTTTGCATTAATTTCCATGACATGCCATGCCATGCCATGCCTTGCCTTTGCATGCCTTGCTATGTCATGCCTTGCTATGTCATGCCTTGCATTGCCTTGCCTTGCCTTGCCTTGCCATGTCATTCCATGCCTTGCCTTGCCTTGCCTTTCCATGACATGTCATGTCTTGCCTTTTCATTCCTTGTCATGTCATGCCTTGCCTTGCCTTGTCTTTACATGTCATGCTTTGCCTTGACTTTCCATGTCATGTCTTGCCTTTGCATACCTTTTCATGACATGAATTTCCTTGTCTTTCCTTTCATTGCCATGTCTTGCCTTTGCATGTATTTCCTTGCCATAGCTTTCCTTTCCATTCCATGCCATGACATGCCTTGCCTTTGCATGCATTGACATGCCATGCCTTTAATTTTCTTGCCTTGCATGCCTTTCCTCTGCATGCCTTACCTTTCCATGCCTTGTTTTTCCATGCCATGACTTGTCTTTGCATGCCTTGCCTTGCATGCATTTCCTTTGCATGCCTTGCCTTGCCATGCATTTCCTTACCATGACATGACTTGATATGGTATGGTATGCCTTTCCATTCCATGTCATGTCTTGCATTCACTTGGCATGCGTTGTCTTTCCATACCATGTCTTTCCATATCATTTGTAAGGAAGTGGGGTCGTGGAATCATTCAACAAGTTGTTTGAATAGGGATTGACAAAGGTCTATATGGTCAACAGAGAAAATTGGGATGAGAGGATAACTATAACAGATAAGGCCTATCAAAAAAAATCAGAAAACATGTCCATTTTAGTCTCATTTGTGGTAGGGAAATAGTGGTACCTACAAAATTCTTATTCCCAAGCTAATTTTATTTCCTAAGATGCCAAGAAGATTGTGGAATAATCAATGTAGGATCAACTTGCATAAATCATGCAATTAGAGGAGGACCAAATCTTAGTATTGTATCACAAGGAGGTTGAAAAGTCATGATAGAAAGATTGACATGGCAAGTGAAGGCAAGGAATGGCAAGTCATGGAAAGTGAAGGCAAGGCATGGCAAGGCAAGGGATGGAAAGGCATGGAAAGGAAAGGCATGGCAAGGCATGAAAAGGCATGGCAAGTGAAGGCATGGCATGGAAAGGCATGTCAAGGCAAGGCAAGTGAAGGCAAGGTAAGTGAAGGCAAGGCAAGGCATAACAAGTGAAGGCAAGGAATGAAAAGGCATAGAAAGGTATGGTAAGAAAAGGAAAGTGAAGGCATGGCATGGCAAGGCATGGAAAGTCAATGCATGGCAAGGCAAGTGAAGGCAAGGCAAGGCAAGGCATGGCAAGGCAAGGCAAGGCATGGCAAGGCAAGGCAATGCAGGGCATGGAAAGGCAAGTGAAGCCATGGCAAGGAATGGCATGGCATGACAAGGCATGGCATGGAATGACAAGGCATGCCATGGCATGAAAAGTGAAGGCATGGCATGACAAGGCAAGGCCATGGCATGGCATGACAAGGTAAGGCATGGAATGACAAGGCAAGGCATGGCTATTAGAAAAACAGGATCGCGAAGCAATAAAGTAAAACAAATGCGTAAATAAAACACAAAAGATACACTATGCAACAGAGACAAATATATACGTGGTTCATCCAATGTGGGCTACATCCACTAGATAAATTATCAGGTCCTTCCTTTTTATTATCCAAAAAAATGAATGGATACAACCTACAACACACCCGTTGTAACTTCCTCTTCTCTCTCTCACAGTCTCCTCACTCAGAATACAATATTCACAATAATACACAGTCGCAATACAATTCCCTCGTAAAAGAGGGTTGCCTTCTAGGGAAAAAAAACCCTAACATAGTCTATAATGTTAGATATGTGACTTAATGATGAACAGTTAATATTGACTATGAAATTACAATATACATTTACAAGGCAATTTTTCCATCGGGGGACGCTGCCCTCGGACCCCGCAGGGGGGGAAAGCCCCCCCTACAACCCTCCTGCGTGGAGGGGTGTATAGTCTTCATTGGGTATAAACATAGTTGAAAACAAAGACCTTTGAATCAAGCCCCACAACCAACAATGGCATGGCATGACAAGTCATGGCACGACATGGCAAGGAAACACGTGGCAAGGCAAGTTGTAGGCATGCATGTGCCATCCTAGCTCACTTGTTTTTCTCATGCATGTTGTAGGCATGCATGTGTCATCCTTAGGAGTTGAGTTATATTCAGTGTCGCTTATGTTTGTGCATGCATGTTCTATTGTTAGATGAGGGGATAGATCCCTAGGCTAGTAGGGTTTACTACATGTGGATTGTATATTCTAGGAGGAGGGCGTAGGTCCCTAGGAGGTGCATGGATTCACATGTTGCAATCTTCTCCAGTTGGGCATGCACCATTCCTCATACATCTATCCATGTAGGAAGGTACACTAATTATGGTGATTATGGTTAGGGTTTGAACTTTCCATATGGAGCTCTCCCTTGCATGAATTTAGATACATTGTAACACTAAGTATTCCAATTTTATAAAGGAGATGAAGGGTGGACCACCATCTATCTTAGTGTAACTAAGTTTTTATATATAATTATAATTCAATATAACTATGTTAGCAAGGAAAGTGAAGGCATGGCATGGAAATGCATGGAAAGTCATGGCATGGTAAGGCAAGTGAAGGCAAGGCAAGGCAAGTCAAGTCAAGTGAAGGCAAGACAAGGAAAGGCAAGGAAAGTGAAGGCAAGGTAAGGCATGGAAAGTGAAGGCAAGGTAAGGCAAGGAATGGCAAGGAATGGCGAGGCATGGCAAGGCAAGGCATGGCAATGCATGGAAAAGCAAGTGAAGCCATGGCATGACAAGGCATGGCAAGTGAAGGCATGGTAAGGCATGGCATGGGATGATAAGGCAAGGCCATGGCATGGCATGACAAGGTAAGGCATGTCATGACATGGCATGACAAGGAAAGGCATGGCATGGAATGACAAGTCATGGCATGACAAGGCATGGCATGGCATGGAAAGGCAAGGCATGGAAAGGCAAGTTGTAAGCATGCATGTTCTAGGCATGAATGTGCCATCCTAGCTCACTTGTTCTACTCATACATGTTGTAAGCATGCATGTGCCATCCTTAGGAGTTGAGTTATATTCAGTGTTGCTTCTATTTGTGCATGCATGTTCTATTGTTAGATGAGGGGATAAATCCCTACGCTAGTAGGGTTCACTACGTGTGGATTGTATATTCTAGGAGGAGGGTGTAGGTCCCTAGGAGTTGCATGGATTCACATGTTGCAATATTCTCTTGTTGGATGTGCACCATTCCTCATACATCTATCCATGTAGGAAGGTACACTAATTATGGTGATTAGGGTTAGGTTTTGACCTTTCCAGATAGAGCTATCCCTTGCATGAATTTAGATACATTGTAACCCTAAGTATTACTATTCTATAAAGGAGATGAAGGGTGCACCACTATGTAGCTTAGTATAAATGATTTTTGAGATATAATTATAACTCAATATAACTATGTTAGCAAGGCAAGTGAAGGCATGGAAAGGAAAGGCAAGGAAACGAATGGCAAGGTAAGGAAAGTGAAGGAAAGACAAGGCGAGGCAAGTGAAGGCAATACAAGGCAAGGCAAGGCAAGTGAAGGCAAGTGAAGGCAAGGAAAGGCATGGCAAGTGAAGGAAAGGAATGACAAGGCAAGGCAAGGAATGTAAAGGCAAGGCAAGGAATGTCAAGGAATGCCAAGGCAAGGAATGGAAAGGCATGGAAAGGCATGGCAAGGCATTGCAAGGCAAGTGAAGCCATGGAAAGGTATGGCATAGCATGACAAAACATGGTAAGTGAAGTCATGGCATGGAATGACAAGTGAAGGCATGGCATGACAAGGCAAGGCCATGGCATGGCATGACAAGGTAAGGCATGGCATGACAAGGAAAGACATGACATGGCATGACAAGGCAAGGCAACATATGGCAAGGCAAGGCAAGGCATGGCAAGGAAAGGCAAGGCATGGCAAGGCAAGTTGCAGGCATGCATGTTGTAGGCATGAATGTGCCATCCGAGCTCACTTGTTCTACTCATGCATATTGTAGGCATGCATGTGACATCCTTAAGAGTTGATTTATATTCAGTGTTGCTTCTATTTGTGCATTCATGTTCTAATGTTAGATAAGGGGATAGATCCCTAGGCTAGTAGGGTTCACTACATGTGGATTTTGTATTCTAGGAGGAGGGCATAGGTCTCTAGGAGGTGCATGGATTCACATGTTGCAATCTTTTCCAGTTGGGTGTGCACCATTCCTCATACATCTATCCATGCAGGTAGGTACACTACTTAAGGTGATTAGGGTTAGGGTTGGACCTTACCAGATGGAGCTCTCCCTTGCATGAATTTAGATACATTGTAACCCTAAGTATTCCTATTCTATAAAGGAGATGAAGGGAACACCACTATGTAGCTTAGTTCAACTGAGTTTTGAGCTATAATTATAACTCAGTACAAAACTATGGTATGTGATGCAGAATAATACAAAATCATAGTGGTGGAAGCCCCTTTGGAATATTAGAGCTCCTATGAAGACACATGTTTATATCTGGATGGTGTTGAGAGACAAGGTACTTCTTTGAGATCATTTGACAAGGAGAATTAATGAAGGTTTTGGCATGTGTTATGTTGGCACAAGGGCAGACCCAGGGTTCAACGCCTCAACAGCGCACCAACAAAACCCTAACTATCGGCCCTTTCGGCAACACCTGCGAAGAAGATGAAGTCTCACCCAAGGTAGAGGCAGGGGGGTTTGTAGGACTCAGATGTCTGCAACCTAGTTGGGACACAGATCTATGATTACAATACCTTAACAGAGCACTTAGAAGTTAACATTCATTAGCATTTAACCCTTATTTACATCACGGATTCACACCCTAATTACATAACAACGCAGTATTCAACAATATCTAACACTTCCAAGCACTTAGCACATAGAAACAGATAAGATCTAGCATTCATTCACATCACTAGGGACTAAGCTACTATATCAGATGCATATAACATATATCATTTCACTAAGCATACAGCACATCAATAACATAACAACTATAATGCACAAAGCAACCACAACACAGGATATACGTGGTTCACCCCAGTGTGGGGCTATGTCCACCAACTCTTCTCTTCTTTATTGTCTTACTTCAATATTCTACAAGCACAGAGCCACAGGATCCCACTCCGCATAGGACAAGAGATTTGTGCACACCTCGCCAGATCCTCCTTCCCCAAGCTAGATTTAAGCACAAAGCCTTCTTATAATTTTCACACAAGCTTCTTACAATCACTTGCACTTAGCTCTGCAAGTTCTTAACACATAGTATGCACAAAGCCTTTAGCTCTGCACTAAGCCAATTCTACTAGATCTCTCTTAATTACATCGCCTATATTTCTATTTATACATTACAAAAGGGCCTAAACATGGGTAAACCCATGGGTTGACATCCCATACCCATTACATAAACCCTAAGCCCAAAAATCCCTAAAAAGGGGGTAGAGATCCCATGACCTCCGCTTCGCTTTGTGCTTCATCTTCGACCAGCCTGTCGAAGTCCCAAAATCAGTCAAGGACCAACAGGCCCCAACACTCACTTGTGACTGCCTAAGTCACTCTAATCTGGGTAAATCTGCCTCGAAGGCCTCAAGCTTAGATCGAGTTTCTTCAACCTGATGCCTGGCCAGAGACTCCTACTCGGTGAATTCCTAAATGACCTTCTTGGTGACAGGTCCTTCCAATCATTGTTCAACTGAGGTGACTACATGTTCTAGCTATGCACCTTGTCCTTCAATATCCTCAAAAAGTATGCAAGCTGCATCCTCCACTGGTTGGAGTCATTGGGTCACTTCCATGACCTTACTCTGTATGGCATGGACTTTTTGTTGAACTGTGCGTTGTTCCTGGGATGGTTTCATCCTCTCAACCATTGGTAGTGGCTTCAGTTGTGCTTGCACCATTGCTGCTTGTTTCTTGGCCTCCTGAAGTTGTGACTCTAGTGTCCTTAGTTTAGGGTCCTCTGCAAGGCGCTCATAAGTTTGCGTACTTCGACTTTTGAGTTGCTTACATTCTAAGGCCAATGCCTTGATTCTCTGGACTACGCCTCAGGCAGTTTCTTCTCTCTGGTATCACACTTCTTGTGGAGTGCTTGGCACTGCTTGTAAATCCAGTTCATCTATTCTCTATTGGAGTTGTTCAATGGATTTGGCAAGCTTCCCTACTTGTCTTTCTACTGGGTCTTCTTCCATCTGTTCTAAGCCCGTCATAGAGCGAAGTGCTCTAATGACTGCTTCATTAACTCCAATATTCTCTGTGAGTAGTTGTTCCTTCTCCTTCTGGATCTACGCTCTATCCTCTACAAACTTGGCTTGGATGTCGTCTTTTTCCTGTTGCACAACCCGGCGTTGTTCTCTAGCTTCTTATTTTTCTTGCTTTAAGGCCTCTATGGCCTGCTCTTTTTCTTCCTGAACATGACAAAGGAGAGATTTGGTCGCATCTGTTATTCGGCGGAACTGGGCAGGTTTGTCTCCCAACTATGTTCCTTCTAATGATGGGGGCGTAGTAGACACTGCATGGCTGGAGTGGAAGGCTTGTTGTACCCCTTTCAACTTTGCTTCAATTCTTTCATACATGGTCTCTTGTTTGGCTTCGTTGCGCTGCAAGATATCTTCTGAGGTATCTGAGATAGCGGTGATGATGAAATCTATGTCATCCATCGTGAGCACAATCTGCATCTGTGGTTTAGTAGCTTTGGACTTCTTTCACGATGTAGGTTTCGTGGGGGAATCCTTTCTTTTCTTGGAGGTGTCAGTTTCGTCAATAGGGTCCCTAGGCAGTGTTACTTCACCTTGTTTATTCTTGTCTTCTTCTCCTTTGTCTTCTTCTTTGTCTACTTCGTCATCACCTCCCCCTCCAGGTGAATCTAAAGTAGTCTCTTCTAATGTGTTGTTCAGCTTTTGTACCTCTTCCTTTTTATTCCTTCTGCTACTACTGGGTACATCATACTCTTCGCGAGTGACTAGAGGACTTTCGATTAGGTCAGGGTTGGACAGTTCTTCCTGGTCGACTGGTACAAGGAGCTCTGTGGTCCACTCCTTATTTATTTCTTCCATGTCCTCCTTATTGAGCTTGTAGTAAGATTGGAGATTTTCTTTATGTTCGTCTCCTCGCACAGTGATATAAATAAAATGTCTATCTGCGTGAAACTTCACAAATGGTCTGAACCTGTGTAGGGTATTCGGTGTCATGTGAGGGGAAGACTCAATAGCCCTCTTCAACTGTAGGTAATAGGTTTGGAACACCACATTTGACTACCATTGTTTATCCATGTCAATCGAATACCAGAGCGTGGTGAACTTCGCAGCTAAGGGTCTTGATGGCTGAATCTCAGGGAAGGTCGCACCTTCCGGCATCTCCCAAGCAATGAAGGCGATGAGGATCAGTAGCCAACTGAAGTGGAACACGTAGCCCTGATCCTGAGCTTTGTGACAGTCTTGCTCCAAATGGTTGAAGATGTAACTCACCCAATTCATTTGTAGCCCTTCCACGCATTTTCCTGCAAGGTCGACGACAAACCCCGTGACCTGCGTGGGTCTGTTATTCCTTACTATCTTACCAGCAATCAACCGACAGACTATGCACAATGTGCCATTCTAGATAGAGGATACCTTGTAGCCCCGCTTCCCCTTTTCCACATCATAATAGGTGTCTTTGATTATCTGCGTCAGGCTGCGATCTGCAGTCTTTCCTGGGTAAAAGTCTTGTGGGTCTGGTCCTTGCATGCTTAATCCGATGATCCTATGGATCATCACTGGATCGACGGTGAAGCATCTATCTAGACATAGATAACCACCATGGAAGCATGATAGCAGGAGATTAATGCACACGTTAACCTCCTAATGTCTTCCGAAGTGTTATATCTTCATCACGTTCAAGATAGTGGACCTCACGATGTCCATGGTCCACGGCTGGGGGATGATCTTCGACTTCTTCCCTTTTGTCTTGGTAAAACACTTGTATGGTGCTAGCATGCCATAGTTCTTGCAGTATCCTAAGTTAAAGTCATTGATCTTCAACGTCGGAATCCTCTCCAACTGTGGTCTGACTGCGTGTATCCCCTTTGGAAGGTACGCAGTGATGATTGTGTAGTCGAAGTCCCTCGGGACGTTGTCATGAATCACCATGCTAGCCAGAGGCGGGATGTAGTCAGGCATCATAGATGGGATGAGCTTCGCATTTGCTAAGTCATCATGATGCTTCGTTCAATTCTCTATCACAGCTCAGGATGGTCCAGATCCATGAGCAGTCGACGAGGATGCTTGTACTCCTCTCATCAACGAGGCTTGGATGCCTACGGACATCACCTTCTCGTCCATGAGGTCTATTAGGATCTCTTCGACATCTTTTTCTACTACGCTAATTTCGTCTGACAAGCACACTAAATATCTGATATCTCAGGTCGGTGGACAACACTTAATGTAACAGAAAGGATGGCGAAGTCTCAATAATCATTGCGTGAAAGAAACTAGTTCTATGTTGGCTCGGATAATCACAATTGGACAAAGTGTGCTTGGTGCAATGCTCGATGGGATAAATAGACAATGTCATAAAGAACTCTTCCAATGGGCAGGAACACCTCAATTAATGAAATTCCATCCATTATGGCGCGGTCCCAACGGCCTAGTGGCGAATGTTCTGGCAATAACTGTGTTTCCAGTCGTTCTGGAGTGTCATTCTAATGGTTGGGATGCCTCCAATGGTCATATTGCTTCGTCATGGGGAAGTGTCAATTTACATTGTTATGATATCCCGACGAAGTTCCAGTTCTGCAAACCTTCCTTCTGTGAAGTTCACTCTGGAACTTCCCGCAATTTCTCTAACTTTTCTTTCTTCTTACTGATCTTTTTGGCCTTCTTTCCTGAAATCTGAGTCATTGGTTTCCTCTTTCCATTATCGTTCTTATGTCCTCTTGGCATGGTAACTTCGCACTGTGGAGGGTCTTTCATAGGTTTCGAGGGTAATACTTCTTCTCTTTCTGGGGTAGGTGTTCTACTCTCTTGTACAGACAGGTGTTTCAATTCTTCATGTGTTCTTTCAACTACGACGTCCATATCTATGGTCCTTAGTAGCTTCGACTAGTCTTGTTGTTATTCCAATAAGTGCACTATTCTCCTAGCCATGAAATCTCTTAGTTCTTGCTTTTTCTGTTCTAGATCCTCCTCTTCTTGTTTCCTTCATATCTGATCTTTTTCAATCTAGGTTTTTCCCAGCAAAATAGCAAATGGGGCGTTGTCCTTAACAAATTTAATGATCTCAAATTCTTCTTCTGTTGAAGTGCCATGAGAACTCATAGGTATCTGGGTAAGTCTTCCACATAGGGTTATCATCTTCCCTTTAAACAATCATATTCCTCTTAGTGAAGGAACCATAGCAAGTTTTCCTAAAATTTCCCAAGTACTTTCTGTCATAATGTTCACCTGTGTTTCTGCATCCAATACACAGTCTATGTCGAAGTCTCATATTCTTGTTTCTATGCACTCTTTCAATTTTAAGATATCTGATAAGTTGATATCTCTGTGATCATTCAGGGTTTCTTTCATCTTCAATAACATAGCCTCTGATTCTTTCTGGTTCTTAGTCTCTTTGCCTTCATCGTGGTTTTCTTGTCTCATATTCATCTTTTCAACTTTAGCAATCATTCTAGGGAAATCCAAAACTTCATGGTCCATATCTTTATAGTAAAGATAAATAGGACCTCTACCGATTCATTCCTTAGCAAGATGTCCCAGTCTTCTGCAACTATAACAAAGAGTTAACCCTCTCTTTATCTTGGATGATCCCCAACCTTTCCTATAATGTGCACTGGGATCACAGTGGTGGGTCTACGAAAAATTATTTCTAGGATCCTGCATCCACTTGTTAGTCCAACAATTCTTTCTATGCATAGGAATAACATATCTTTCATTATTTCTATCAGATCTGTTCATATCAAATCTTCTTTCTTCTAGTTGTACCCTAGTTTTCAGACTAGGACCAAATCTATTAAACATACCTAGATCCATTCTCTCGAAATAAAAAATTTCACTTACCCTACCTTTATCAGAGCACAAAGCTTCAAGATATCACCTTTTTTCTTCAAATCGGACTTCTCTTCTTGGCACAGTGCTTCGCAAGTTGAGTAGAATACTGTGCACTAGGGCAGCAGATCTACACATAGAGCCTTATTTTCTTCAGTTCCCAGCAATCACAGTTTCAGGTCCCGGCAACAAAACCGTTTGTTGGCACAGGGGTAGACCCAGGATTCAATGCTTCAACAGTGCACCAAAAAAACCCTAACTACCGGCCCTTTCAGCAACACCTGCAAAGAAGATGAAGTCTCACTCGAGGTAGAGGCAGGGGGGTTGCAGGACTCAGATGTCTGCAACCTAGCTGGGACACAGATATGTGATTACAATACCTTAATAGAGCACTTAGCAATTAAAATTCATTAGCATTTAACCCTTATTTATATCGCAGATTCAAACCCTAATGAAAGAACAGCGCAGTATTCAACAAGATATAACACTTTCAAGCACTTAGCACATAGAAACAGATCAGATCTAGCAGTCATTCACATCACTAGGAACTAAGTTACTATATCAGATGCACCTAACATATATCATTGCACTAAGCATACATCACATCAATAACATAACAACTATAATGCACAAAGCAACCACAACACAGGATATACGTGGTTCACCCCAGTGTGGGGCTACGTCCACCAACTCCTCTCTTCTTTATTGTCTTCTTTCAATATTCTACAAGCACAGAGCCACAGGAGCCCACTCCGCATAGGACAGGAGATCTACATGCACCTCACTAGATCCTCCTTCCCTGAGCTAGGTTTAAGCACAAAGCCTTCTTATAATCTTCACACAAGCTTCTTACAATCACTTTCACTTAGCTCTGCAATTTCTTAACACACAGTATGCACAAAGCCTCTAGCTCTGCACTAAGTCGATTCTACTAGATCTATCCTACTTACATCACCTAGCTTTCTATTTATACATTAAAAAAGGGCCTAAACATGGGTAAACCCATGGGCCAACATCCCATACCTGTTACATAAACCCTAAGCCCAAAAATACCTAAAAAGGGGGTCGAGATCCCGTGATCTCCGCTTCTCCTTGTGCTTTGTCTTCGACCAGCCTGTCGAAGTCCCAAAATTGGTCAAACATGACCCAAGTTCTCCAAAACTTGGTCAAGGGCCAACAAGTTCACTTTGTAATATGGATGAAGAAATTATCACCCATATATTAGTGAAATTCACCTATGTTAGAGAAAGTCCAAGGGAGAGAAGGCTCTATGAATGTTGGATGAGAATCCAACTTATCCAAATAGTAGGCAAATACAAATAAATTAAACAGAAGGGGCAAAGCCCTGCTAGGTAAACTATGTTTGTTATCAAGAGACACAAAACAAGGGCTAGTATTTCCAAAATCGATAAATTGCAAGGAACATTCCACAAGTTCATATTATTCAAAGTAAATAAAGGGAAAGGATGCCCAAATGGTGAGCCATTGACAAAAAATGGGGAAAAAACAAGGTAAGCGATCCTTCAGTACTATTGATACCTCGTTCTCAATCCAGATTACAAAGTCGGTCCACTTTTTGTTTTGTAACATTTATTTTTCAAAATGTGTAGGATGTCAACCATATTTGTCCTCCTGTCAAAACGTGGCACATGTACTAGTTAAACTAATAAATATGTAATCATTTAATTTTTTCTAGGAAATAAAAAAAAAAATATTTCACATAATAAATATACTTAAAAAGGTGCAGATCAAGGCCTATAAACATTTTTGGCCATTGTGATCTGTGGCACAGAGTTTTGCAAGCCTAGCTTTGGAGGCCTTGTCCCGAAACATACACTAAATCAATTTAACTATGCACAAATAAAATATAAAAATCATTTAACTTTGGTATAATATTATGAACAAATTAAAATACCTGGGTGCTCTCCTCACCGGACTTCTTCCATGCATCTAACTTCTCATATGATTTTACAAGTTCTTTCCATACTTTTTTACTGACATCAATTGGCCTTTTTTTAGCCTTTAATCGATCGGGAATTTTTTTATCTTCTTTGCTTGGTTGCACCTGAATCTCTTGCAATTCTGAGACATTTGTCTTTTCACCTTTTTTACCGACCAACCTACACCAAATTCAGACTCCATGTCATGAATTATAGATTTTTGCAGGTTCATTTGTATCTTTGAGAACAAAAAATGTGGATGGTCTTTGAACCATTGAAGGCATGATTCCTTCAACATATTCACAAAAACCTTCCCAGCATCTAACATTTTGATTTTGCTGAAACCATGTCATATTTTATCCTTGTATCATAGTTCACAATGCAAGTTCCAAAACATGGTGTGGTGGAAGAAGTTTGGGTCCCAGGAGTGGCTTCGACATTGGAGGTCTCCATTCTATCTTCCAAATTCTTAGAGGTCATCGTCAGTAATTTACTCTATGATCTTCTGCTCGATCTAGGAGTGGTTGGGGAATCAATTGATTCCCTTTCACAGGGTTGATTTTCTTGCAATGTTTCGGGGGTGTTAGCAGATCGTTTTTCTATGTATCTTGCAAGCATTTTCAAGTCTACACCATCAAGTTTTTTAATAGCCTCCATCCCCAATATCGAAGCCAATGCCTCTTTCTCATGGTCAGTCTCATGTCCCTAGATATATTAAAAAAAAAATTGTTTTAAATTTTTTAATAAAAAACAGAAAAACAAAAATCAAAAAAAATAAAATTGAGACAATTAGAAATATACAAATTAACAATGACTTACCTCATTGTGGCTAGAATTTGCTTCCTTCCCTCTGCTTGGCATTTTAATCAATCTAGGGAAAATCTCTTCTGTCACGATTTGGGCAAGTCGACTTGGTCACGTTTTTCGAAGGTGCTTATTTCTTCTCCCTTCTTCTTGGTTTTTTTCCTCTTCTAATAAAGATAACCAAATGCCAAACTCAGCGTAATTTATATTATAGTGTTGTTTCAAATATAAAGTGTTAAGATAACTCTCCCATGCTTTCTTTCTGCTAACCTATCAATATATTAGACCATAAAACATGAGGAAAATTATAGATGAAGAAGTCCAAATATAATAGTGGTGAAAATTGATAATTTTGTTACCTGGAAATCTCAGTTCTCCCTTAGGAAACCCCCAAATCGTGCTCTGGCCGCATCCTATCACCATTCGCCTTGGGAAACCCATCATGTTTTTGTCCAAACGTAGTTTGAAAATGAGTTTCTCTGGTCGCACCCTATCCCTGTTTGCCCAAGGAAACCCCCCGGATCATATTTTTGTAATTATTCCCCTTGAAAATGAGTATTTCTTCCCCTTTCCCATGAAATGAGTAGTTCTTCCCCTTTCCCATAGGTTTTGTTTAGTTTTTTCGTTTGAAAATGAGTAGTTTTTTCCTTTACCACGGGTTTTGTTTATTTTTTATGTTTGAGATATCATTCGGTGCCATTTACGTCGACTTTAGCGCTGACTTTAGATGTGAATGTAATATATGATGGGCACAATAGTGAATGAAAATAACGCCTGGAGTAGCGCCTAAACTATGGCCAAAACGCCTCCATTTCTGCCTGTTTTTCTCAATTTTTATCACCCCTATTGACTTCAACCTTCTTCTTAGGTGCAATTATGTGTATGCCACAGAAGTTATGGCATATTTTCTCTATCATGTGATTAAATTTCTACATCAAGGATGCATTATCACCATTGATCAACTCACATGTTGTAGTTATCAACTACATCTTACTCAAGACAATGTCTCATCTTTAGTAGCTCATTCGAAGTCTATCCCTACTGTTTGGTTGGATCATGACCTAAATCAAAAATTCCTTATGTGACCATTACCACCATTTGCACAACCTCCACTCTCATAGAGTATGATTCTATGGATCCTTTGATCCAATTAGACTTGGAGATAGATAATATAGATTCACACTTGGGAGCCACAAATCCACTCTCTTTTCCCATGTGTGAAGATGCTCTTGCCTCGTTAACCATGAATTTCGATGATGATGAAAAATCATTGGATGCTATACCTTATTTTGATGATCCTTGGGATAACCTCCACTTTAGTTCTTCTATTGACTTACTATCTAAGCTACCCACTCCACTAGCATGGCCTCAGAGTCCATCTCCTCTAGAAATATATTTGATTCTTGCCTACTAGCACCACATATCGCACTTTACAATGATACCTTGGACCACTCTTATGATCATTGATTTTTCAACCACATGGAATGTTTTCTAATATTTTGAGGATACAAACACTTCCATGATTTTAATTACCCTTCATAACTCTAATAACATTTTTTAATTGTTATTTCATGGATATTGATATTGATATTTTGGTACCTTTGCATCATTCACTTATCCATGGTTAGCTTAGCAAAAATGTATACTTGAACTGTAATATAAGATTAGGCTCTACCCTAATCTGAATATGCTCTCTAATGGACCATTTCCTACTATACCTACACACTCTAAGGAGACTAGAAGCGTAGCCACTTCAAATTCTAGGACTTTGACCTTCAACTTGGATAGCCTTTTAGAACCATGTTTTCCTTCCTCCAACCCTTTCTAATTGGGGTCATTTTTGAGAATTGTTTTGTTCATCAATGTATAGTTAATGAGAGAGTCTCTTCATATATTATGATGGTTGTTTAGTAGTTATTTGGGTCTCCCATCCTTGTTACAATGACACCCTATTTGAAAACCTTTGATGATCGACTATGTGAGTCAATAGGAATTGTACCTAATCTTCCCATTCAATTAGGTCATAATTTTTTCTTAGTAGATGTGGCAATTTTTATCACCCCTATTGATTTTAGTCTTCTTTTTAAGTGCAATTATGTGTATTCCATGGAAGTTATGGCATATTTTCTCTATCATGTGATGGAATTTCCACATCAAGGATGCAATACCACCATTGATCTACTCACATGTTGTAGTTCTCAACTACATCTTACTCAAGACAATGTCTCACCTTTAGTAGATCATTCGAAGTATATCCCTATTGTTTGGTTGGATCATGACCTAAATCACTAATTCCTTCTATGGCCACTACCACATTTTGCACAACCTCCACTCTCATAGAGCATGAATCTTTGGATACTTTGAACAACTTAGACTTGGAGATTGATATTGTAGTT
Organism: Picea engelmannii; assembly: GCA_009831015.1. Classification (NCBI taxonomy): domain Eukaryota; kingdom Viridiplantae; phylum Streptophyta; class Pinopsida; order Pinales; family Pinaceae; genus Picea; species Picea engelmannii. The sequence continues at coordinate 29,863 of ML841511.1, read as the reverse complement.
TCACACTTGGGAGCCACAAATCCACTCTCTTTTCCCATGTGTGAAAGTGCTCTTGACTCATTAACCATGAATTTCAATGATGATGAAAAATTATTGGATGTTATACCTTATTTTGATGGTCCTTGGGATAACCTCCACTTTAGTTCTCCTATTGACTTCCTACCTAACCTACCCACTACACTAGCATGCCCTTAGACTCCATCTCCTTTAGAAATATCTTTGTTTATTTCCTACTAGTGTTGAATATTGAGTAGATTTGGAAGATATCCTTATTGTATTTGACCAATACAAACCCTAAAGAATATAATTATATTATATTTGTTAAGACGACCCTATTGTGACTTTGTAAAATTCGGCCCTATTGTTCCTTGACAAGTCATCTCAGACCTAATTTTAGGTTGGCCACACTACTATTTATAAAGGAGGCTAGCATCTCATTTGTATACACACACTAGCTTTGCAGTTAAGAAAATGAAGAGTTCAATTCTAAGAGGAAGATGTTACGGCAGTTAGGAAGTGACGTTGTGGAAGTTCTTGGTTTATCTCTTGGGTATCTCTTGGTTAAGCGATGCGCTACTCTTCCCTAGTCAAGGGTTAAAGGAGTATCTTTTGCTTTGTTAAGTTCTCTCTTAGAGAGAGGCATTGTTCTAGGTTGGTGAATCTATATTGAGGAAGTTTGTTGGGTTTTTTCCCCTAGAGGGTTTTCCCAGGGTAAATCTCGTGTATGTTGTGAATGTTATTCTTTTAGTGATCCTTTATATGCAGTTATTGTGATAATGGTTTAAACGTAAAAGAACACTAATATAATTAACTTCTTAAGATGAAAAATCAACATGGTATCAAATCGGGCCTTAAATAAAAATTTTACATAGAACACAAGAACTCATTGAAGAAGCTAAGGGCATAGGAAGACTCTCATGACCCTAGTGCACCTTTTCCCTATAACAGTTTTCAGTTTTGGACAAATTCCAAAAATTAGGGTTTTTGCATACTAGGGTTTGTGCATAAACCCTAAAAGGTGACGTCATCCACCTTGATCAAGGAAGTTGGTAAAAGTAAAACCATCTAGGAGCTCACCCTAGGAGGGTGCATCTAGTCCCTGGATCAGAATTCCAAAATTTGAAGTTTGAGAAATTAAGGTTTCCTCATAAAACCCAAAGTTTGCAGTACCAGTTGCAGTTGTAGTTACAGTATCAGTTGTAGTACCAGTTGTAGTTGCAGTTGCAGTATCAGTTGTATTTGTAGTGTCAGTTCCTTTGTGCCAGTTCCTTCATTCTAGTTGTCATGCCAGTTGCAGTGAAAGCTTTTGTGAAGTGTTGGGACTAATGTTTTTTTTTCCTAGTGTGCCTTACTCTAGCAAATATCTAGCTACCATTAGATTACAAGTTGAAGCGCCTTTGAAGTTTTAAAGGTTTGTTATTGCTTGTCACTGTTGTCAAATGGTGCCACTACCTGCCAATACTATCAAAGGTATGTACTTACATATATTTAAACTATATCATTATCTTAAGGGTATTTGCAAGAGAAGGGATCTTTTGTTCAAACAAAAATCATAGATCTAGAAGGATCTCAAATCCAGCACATTCAGAGGAACAATGCATCCCAGACTTTATTATTTTGATATACCTCTATTTTTTATGGAATTATTGTGATCTTATGAACATATAGGTTGTATTTTGATCTGTTGAAGTTATGACTATCATACCAACCATTGGTAAAAATTAAAGTATTAGATTGATTAAGGCTGAGATTATAGAGTTTATTCTCTAACTCAGATTTCTGTCAAGAAAGCATATTATCTTTGTACAGAGGACAAGTTGAAGAGAATACTTGTCATCTTGGTGAGGGAGACTCGGAAGAAAAAACAACACACTCATTCTTGAGGACAAGACTCTAGGTTCCAGGTTTGATTAATTAAATCGATAAGATTCAAATTTGCACATATCAAGTTTGATAACTGCTAAACACTATAGTTGTGATAGCAATCTTTGAAAAGTTTAATTATTGAATACTTGGTAGCATGTGAGCACTATTGAGATAAATTCTTATTGTAATCATTTACTAGATATAACTAACATATCCTCTAGGAGAAAATTCTTGTTTTATTTTCAGGTTACCATGGATTAATGATTGATCACAACACTAGAATAGTGTTGTTCTCATTTCTTATTATTGTATTTCCTACTTTTGACCCTTGTTTCAGGAAAGTCACAAGTGATAGCTTTGAAGGAGCTACTATGACGATTGTTCTCACTATTGTTTTTATTATTATTATAAAGAGTATTATTCTTGCCTATTATTTCTCCCTTGTTTTTCTTGTTCTGGGTAGGTCACAGGTGATAACCCTGAGGGAGATATAGTGACAGTTGCAGGAGGCAACATATTAGATGAGACATGGAGCAGACTATCCAAGTTGTATATATGACCGTATACATCCATGTATCGAAGAAGAAGAAGAAGCTACATTTTCTAGATACAGAACATATCATATGGAGAAAAATCATGAGGAGCAGGAGGCTCCAAAGATGACAGAAAAAATCCCTCTAGTGCAGTTGATCACTCTTCATATCATCGGGAAGAGTCAGTAGAGCCAGAAGGACCTACCCAGAATGATTCCAGTAACCAAGAAGAGACTAGTATGGTCCCATGACACTTTGCAGGATGCAAAACCATATAGCATTGACGAGCCATATCATGAGGAGAAGATGGTTCCACCAGTGGTGAGGCAACCATACCCACCAAGTACTAGCTCAGAAGGAGATATAATTCAGAGGGATTCAACCCTCACGATCTAGTAAGGAGGAGTAGCCTCCTCAAGACCATTCATAGAGATGTACAAAGCCTAATTTATGTCCAGAGGATTCTCCCAACAAGAGGGAGAAGACTATGACAAGACACTTGCTCTAGTAATTAGAAGAAGTATATATAGAACAAACATGATTCATTAAAAGAAGTCGACATAGTATGAGATTCAAAGGGAGTAGGTATGAAAATCTGTGTATTTGAGATTGAGTTATATCCAATGCTAGTTGGTGTAGTACATGAGTCGAGCCATGGAGACATGACTACAATAGAAGATTGAGTTACCTCCAGAGAAAGAGGATAAACTACCCTCAGTGTCAGTTATTGAGCCACTCAGTTTCAGATGAAGTTGTTTCTATGATAGAATAGAGGATCTACTCTCAGATTTCATCAGCTATAGTGAGAATGGAGTAGTCTTTCTCATCTTCAGAAAGAGTCGTTGCAGGTGCAAAGTACCAATCCCAGTAGGAACAATTGCAGAGAGAGTAAAGGACATACTCTCAGGGAATGAGACTGATAGTGCTTTGCAAAAAGCACATAGAGCTAGCACATGATTGTGCAGATTGAGTTACAGTTGATCAAGTGTACCAGTTTGATACAATGAGATGTGAAATTTTGGTTCGTTGATATATTTGACGAACACGAGGACAGATATATGTTTTTTGGTGAACACATTGAGTCAGTACATAATTGAGCCTAGACATGTTCACCTAATTATGGAAAAAAAAATGTGACGAGGTACCTAAAGGGTACAATCGATTATGGACTCAGAGGTATCTTGGATTATGAGATAAGATTGCAGAGCTACACAAATTCAGATTGAGCAGGCAGTGTCATAGACCAGAAAAGTACACCTGGATGTTGCTTTAGTATGGGATCAGTTGTGATCTCATGGTTCAGTGAGAATAATACATGTATGGCACTCAGTTCCGCAAAGGCAGAGTATGTGGCAGCATTGTCAACTTGTGGCGAAGCAGCGTGGCTTCGGAAGTTGATTACAGAATTGTTTGATCTCAAGTTGGAGGAAACGTGTATCTTTTATGATAACCAGAGTTGCATAAAGTTGTGAGTGAACCCAGTGTGTCATGACAAGTTCAAGCCTATCGAGATCAAGTACCATCATATCTGAGAGATGATACAGAAGGGAGCAGTATAGCTCCAGTATGTTGCTATCGACGAGCAGGTAGTAGACGTGTTGACTAAGCCTCTATCGAGAGTGAAGTTCGAATACTTTAGAGACAAGCTTGGTGTGGTCCAGAAGGATTTTCCCTCATGAGCGGGAAGTGATATGTTCCCTAGAAGTGGGAAGTGATGTGTTCCCCAATAGAGGGAAGTGATGAGATCCCCATTAGTGGGAGCTACTCCAGCGTAGGTTGGTACTCCAACACAGGCCGGTACACTACCCCAGCGCAGGTTGGTACTCCAACGTAGGCTGGTACACTACCCCAGCGCAGGTTGGTACTCAAATGCAGGTTGCTCGCTACCCCAATGCATGTTGGTACTCCAACACATGCTAGTATGCTACCCCAGTGCAAGTTGGTACCCCAACACAGGCTGGTACACTACCCTAGCGTAGGTTGGTACTCCAACGCAGGCTAGTACGCTACCCGAACACAGGCTGGTACTCCAACGCAAGCTAGTATTCTACCCCAAAACAGGTTGGTACTCCAACATAGGCTGGTACACTACCCCATCCCAGGTTGGTACTCCAACACAGGCTGGTATTATATCCCAGCGTAGGTTGGTACTCCAACGTAGGCTAGTACGCTACCCCAACGCAGGCTGGTATGCAACCCCAGTGTAGGTTTGTACTCCAATGCAGGCTAGTACGCTACCCCAGTACAGGTTGGTACTCCAATGCAAGCTGGTATGCTACCCCAACATAGGTTGGTACTCCAATGCAGGTCGGTATGCTACCCCAGCACAAGTTGGTAAGCTACTCCAACGCAAGCTGGTATATTACCCCAGCACAGGTTGGTATGCTACTCCAACGCACGCTAGTATGCTACTCCAATGAAAGTGCAATACTTCCTATGATATATAGATATGTGATTGACAACAAGACAATGACCAAGTATGCAGAAGAACAGAAGCAATGATGATGATCGTGATGAGAATAATACCTTCCTTTCTAAGAGGAAGTGTTGAAGATTGAGTAGCTTTGGAAGATATCCTTATTTTATTTTACCAAGACAAACCCTAAAGAATATTATTATATTATATTTGTTAAGACGACCCTATTGTGCCTTGACAAGTAAAATGAAAAATAAAAGGGTAAAGTGACAGGTCGACCCAGACCTAATTTTAGGTTGGCCATACTACTATTTATAAAGGAGTCCAGCACCTCATTTGTATACACACACTAGCTCTGCAACTAAGAAGAGGAAGTGTCCAAGTCTCAGAGGGAGATGCTACTGCAAATAGGGGATGACATTGTGGAAGTTCTTAGTTTATCTCTTGGTTAAGTGGTGGGATACTCTTCCCTAGTCAAAGGTTAGAGGAGGATCTTCTTCTTTGTTAAGTTCTCTCTTGGAGAGAGGCATTGTTCTTGGTTGATGAACCCATATTGAGGAATTTTGTTGGGTTCTTTCCCCTAGAGGGTTTTCCCAGGGTAAATATCGTGTATGTTGTGAATCTTATTCTTTCAGTGATCCTTTATATGCATTTATTGTGCTAATGGTTTAATAGTAAAATAAAACTAATCTAATTAACTTCCTAAGACGAAAAATCAACAACTAGCACCACATATCGCACTTGAAAATGATACCGTAGACCACACTTATGATCATTGATTTTTCAAACACATGGAATGTTGTCTAATATTTTGAGGATACAAACACTTCCATGATTTTAATTACTCTTGATAAATCTAATAATATTTTTGAATTGTTGTTTCATAGATGCATGGATTTGAACTAGATATTGATATTTTGGTACCTTTGCATCATTCGCTTATCCATGGTTGGATTAGCAAAAATGTATACTTGAACTACCATATAAGATTAGGCTCTACCCTAATATGAATATGCTCTCTAATGGACCATTTCCTACTATACCTACACACTCTAAGGAGACTGGAAGTATACCCACTTTAAATTCTAAGACTGTGACCTTGAACTTGGACAACCTTTTGTCACCATGTTTTCCTTCCTCCAACCCTTTCTAATTGGGGTTATTGTTAAGAACCTTTGTTTTCATCAATGTATAGTTAATGAGAGAGTATATTCATATATTATGATGGTTTTTTGGTAGTGCTTGGGTTCTCCCATCCTTGTTACAATTACACCCTATTTGCAAACCTTCAATGATTGACCATGTGAGTCAATAGGAATAATTTGTACATAATCTTCCCATTCAATTACGTGATAAGTTTGTCTTAGTAGATGTAGGTGATAAATATAATAAGATTTTTTAATTATTTCTTCATAGATGCATGAATTTGAACTAGATATTGATATTTTGGTACCTTTGCATCATTCACTTATCCATGGTTGGCTTAACAAAAATGTATACTTGAACTGGCATATATAGTGAATTTGAACTTGTTACCCAACCAATTTTGTCATGGGATCCACCCCATTAGATGTCATTGTGTTAGTTCATCTTGATTCTTCACCTCCTTAATAGTTTGTTGAACCTCGTGTCCTTGGTCCATTCTTAGTGGTTGTTGCTCAAGTCCATTCTCATGTCATCCTTTTCTTAGTATTGCATCTTTGTCTATACATCTTCTCAACATAAAATGGACCAAGGATATGAGGTTCAACTAACTATCAAGATGGTGACAATCATATGAAATTAGCAGAGTAATACAAGTGGTGTAGACTCAACTTAGTGAGAAAGGTATGAAGTGGTGGATGTGATTGAATGAATGTTTGAAGGTCCCAGCTACATAATCCAGTGTTTGATAACAAGCTAATTTTGACATGTTGCCTTATTTTCCCTAACTTATTAGATGATAATGGATTTGATTGGTGTACTAAAAATTAGTGTCATTGTTGTGTAACGGGATCTAGATGAGGCCATGGAAAGAGGATGTGGATGGCATAGAAATACTAAATCGCAGAGGGGAAAGTGGGTGGAAGAGTATATGACAACGGAATCTACATATACAATAAAGGTAAGAAGACAAAGAAACCTCAACCAAAGGAGGAAGGTATTTATGAATTCACAAATGCTACAACATAGAGGAGATAAAGTCATTTTTTTCCTTGTGGATTTTGAGGTCAAACTTATTGGTTGAAATGCACAATAATGGTGATTAAATGTGATTCTATGATCAAGGGGAAATTTTGAAAATTAGGATTTCCATGTGGTATAGGGATGTTGGATACTTTTCTTGTTGAAATTTTGGATCAATGTATATACCTAGGGTCATAAAATTATTATTTTTTTCAACTCCAAAACATGATATCAATATGTCAAAAATGTGACTAAAGTGAAGTTTTTTGTTGCATAGCATATTCGTTGAAATGATATAATTGGTGTAATAAACATTATTGACTATGTTGTGTATTACATGAGCCAGAAGAGTCCATGGCAACAGATCGTGTCATATCAAATGAGGACACAATGGATGACGTCAGACATCGAGTACTCTAATTTTGACTTAACTTAGGAAAAATTGATCTGATGGCATTTTGTGATACATCCATATTTTTTGACAACATTATTAAATTTTATAGTGTATTATCCAATATTGTCAGAAATTAATGCATGTTGTTGATTATTTTAGATGGAGATTGGAGAAAATGTAGAGCATGAGCATTCAACTAGCAAAAGAAAAATACATGTACGTGGACGTGGACCTAAAACTGTTAAATCACGTAGAGGGAAGTGGGTGGAAGATGATATGACAATGGATCCTGCAGACACAACAAATGATTGCATTGAACAAGAGGCTGGTTTGGACTATAGTACATGGGATGAATACTTTGAGAAAATTGGTGTTTGTGGATATTTTGTATGTCATGGAAAGAAACAATTCAAATGAGCGATTGTACAAAGACATTACATAAGATCAGCTTCCAGTGGGTAGTATACCTCTTACAATCGATTCAAATTCAATTGTAATTGTGGTAAGGAATTTTCTGATTTGATATAAATAATATGTATACATCTTTTAAACATTGTTTTAAATTATTTAAATAATTATTTTTTTTCTTAATGAATACTTGCAGGATAAATTTCTTGGTTTAAAGTTTCCTGGAGCACCGACTTCTATCCTAGAGGGAGATCATTAATCATATGATACATCTAACAAAAATATGTGCACATATACCAACTCTGAATATGAGGATTTGATGAAAACAACTAACAGAACAAGAATCGGTTTAAAGATGCATAATTTGCTTAAAGAAAAGGGGAATGTGGACTACATGCCCTATGAGAATGAATGTGATGGAGATGATGACTTTCCCCTGAGTTTGAGATCAATTTACAAAGAGAAATTTGATCGTCGACTATATTGTGCTTGGCCCAATGATCAACAACTACCTAGAGTGTATGATGTGTTTCAATTTTGGGGATACAGCTACATGATACGACCCTCCAATATTAATGGAGAAAATCTAGGCCTCTTTATTGTCCAAAATTTCCATGTGGGATCTAAACATAGAAACAATTCACAACAAACCACTAGGAGATTAATGCCATATTATACGCTGTCATATTACAGTGGTGAATGGAGAAGGCTAGCAGAATATAATCCTAGCATGTTAGCATATGGTCTAAATTCAAATATGTATACACATCGTCTCCAATTGGAAAGTGGAAAAGAAATGAATAGAGATCATCTTATGTATATATATGGACGTGCATATACACAAAAAAATATTGCAGGTTTTATAAATAGTAGTATGGGAAGGGACCCTAATGTAAGACCGAATTGTCAATTTGTTGAAGTTATAAATGATAAAGATGGAGATATGGAAAGAGAGGTTGATAGATTGATAATGGTTGAGGCTATTATGGACCTTACTATTGGGGATGAGTTATTGATTAACTACCCCTTCTTAAAATGCACTCATGCGCGAAAGAAAAGCGAAGAACAAGGTCTCCCTAAGGATGTTCGTAAGGGCAGAAAACCAAAGAATAATCAATGAGTGTGGGTTGACATTTTATACACTATGTTGTCAAAATTGTGTTTTATTTTAAATAATTGTATAAAAGAACTAGTCTATAAAATAATATTTCGTTATTCAATTGATGTATATATGTTCATATATTGTATATTCTTATTGGTTAAGGAAATAATTTTGAGTATATTTCTTTGAAATTGATACAATTATGATTTATCCAATTGTTGTCAAACATTAAATAATGTTTGTGTTTGTTGATAGGTAGAAGATATTGATGATACACCTACTAATACCCAAGATCAAACCAGTTTATTAAGATTTGGACGGGATGATCCAAACCATCCTTAAAACCATACCAAGGCGAAAAGAGAAACATTGAAGAGAATACTACCAGCTGATAAATTTGAAGAGCTTATGAGATTAGCATGCATTGATGACTTGCCACATAGCTTTAATGATGTTGATGATAGTGAAAATGCAGTGCATGAAGAAGGATTGAATGAAATGTTTACAGGTTTCTTTGGGGATGGAAACAGTGATCATGATAATGATCATATGGTTGACAATACTGATGATAGCAGGGGTAGTTACCACCAATGTAATGTTGATGATAACAACCTAAAAGACTCAATCAAGAAAGATGCTAAGATGCCCATGTTTATATCGGGTGCAAGTAGAACCTCAAAACTTGCATGCACATTGATATTATTAGAAATCAAGTCATTATTTGGTTGGTCGGACAAAGGATTCACTACCCTACTGAAGTGAGTTGAAATGTATTTCTTAATTTGCATTGTCAATTGGTGTACATAATTCGTAAGCATTCATCAACTTCATTATATTTCTTTAAGGGGATGTTATAAACCATATATTATACCCTGGATGGGGTAACAGGTGGAAAGCAGAATAAAGGTGGTGCGCATGCATGAAGGGGAGTTATTAACCCCAGTCGCCAATCCTACAACTAAATCGATCGCCTTATGGGATTTCGCATGGAAATTATGGTAGTTCATTGCCTCCCCTCCGGGAAATTAATGGCTCCCCTTGTTAACCAATGCTATAGTACAAGAGACAGTACTAGGCACCAAGCTATTGTCACCTCAGCTTTCATGGTGATCCTCACAGTCTTGTCACATGCCTCTATGAAGGTAGGAGTCCTCAATCACTTTGTTGTTCTTCATCTCATGTTGTATCTCTGTTTTTTCATGAGCACAAAGTTAATTTGGATCTCCCAGCCTTCGCATTGTGGATGTTTTTTCATTTTGTTTCTCCCAGGCCTCTCCAAACTCCATACCATAAGTGCAGTAACTCTAGTTGGTTTTCCTTCAAACCCGATCTCCATTCGATTCCCCTATCCCACACGATGTTACATCTCGACCACCATGCCCAGGGAATGTGGTAAGCCCAAACATGGGCCACAATATTATAATTTCATAGTCAGGCACAACCGCCTCGACCCCTCAACCCTCAACCCCCACCCATAGCACTGGCCAGAATTGGCTTGATTTTCCCTTGCCAAATTCCCTGCAATTGCCACCACCCCTCACTGATGCATTACCCAACCCTAGTAATTGTCTGGTGGAGGAATAAATTCCTCCACTCGAGTTGCAGCCTATGGATGCCATGCCAGAGCCTGAAACCAACACCAGCCCCCAAGCCAATCCTTTGGAGTAGGGTGGTTGTTTTTTTGAAGAATAAATCCCCTCCAGTTGGTTGGAAGACTAGATAGATCAAAACTCCATCCCCGGAATGGCCATGGACAAAAATCCACCAACAACAATGGAAGCATATACAACTCCTCGTGCAGCTATGGAGGGGAAAATTGAGCAACCTCTACTCATTCAACATTGTCTCTCAAATGACCAACTCCAACTTATTTTTGACATGAGGCAGAACCTAGAGGATCAAATTCATAACCAAAGAACCTTCAATCGACGTATGAACCTCTTGTTCGATGCTCTGGCAGGTGCACCGAAAAAAACGCGTTGTCCAATTTGCGAGAAAAAACTTTCCTTCACCTTCAACGCAGATGGGTGCCCGGGATCACCACGTCTCTAGCCTCACTCCACCATGGCATATCAGGAACCAGGTTCAGCCTTTTTTGGTTTTGTTAAATTTCTCTGGTGCAGGACAGCACCCATGGTTAGTTGGCTAGATGGAGATAAAGTCTTGGATACCTGTTTTAGACACATCATATTTTTTTAAGCAAGACATTTGTCAAGTCATGCCTTACAGTCGTTTTTCTATGCATAAATGCAAGCCACTTGTTCTTATTTCCCTACTATGGCAGAAGAGGTGGTGAACTCTGCTCATTGTATTTATTTGAAGCTTTTAAGGTAATGTATACTATTTTATTTACAAAAAAAAAAACATATATTGTATATAAACAGTCCTAGTATAGATTGACATATCAAACATGTTCATCGTAAGTTAAACATTTAATTGATTTAATCTCTGGCAATCTTACAGGGCACTAAAAACTAAAATATTCCCTGAAGAGAATGTGTTGCCATCAACTTGCAGAGAAGCACATCAATTGTTGGTTGAGTTGGAGATTGAATATAAGAAAATTAATTCATGTAAAAATGATTGCATTTTGTACAGAGATGAATATCAAAACAAGGTATAATGTCACATATGCAAAGAGAAGAGATATCGTACAAGATGTAAAAGGTCCTACAGTTCTAAAGAAGGTTTTACGTCACATGCCAATTATACCTAGACTTCAACGAATGTTTCGTTGCAAGTCACTTGCACAATTGGTGGACTAGCATGAAAAGAACAGGAGTAAACATAGATTCATGTGAATTTTGGCCGACTCCAAAGCAATGAAACACATAGAGGGAAAATGGCCAAGTAAATTCAAAGATAAACCATGTAGTATTAGCTTTGGTCTTGCAATTGATGGAGTGTGCCCATTTTCTTTCCTCAGCTCAAACTATAGTGTTTGGACAGTTGGATTAATAGTATACAATATTCCCCCATGGATGAGTGTTAGAAAGAAGCACCTTATGTTGACTCTCATTGTTCCAGGAAAACATCAAGTTAAAAATATGGATGTTTATATTGTGCCTTTTATTGATGAGATGCAACTTCTATGGAAAGGCATAAAAATGTATGACATATCACGTCCTCCATCAAATAGTTCTTTCATGTTGTATGATGTGCTATGTTAGACTATTCATGATTTCCCAAGACTTGGTGTTTATTCTAGTAAGATAAAATATTTACGTATTCACACTCATAATTTATTTTCATGCCAACTTTCATACTTACTTTTATACTATTATTATGATTCTATTAACATTACTTATTGAATTGTAGGGCTTCAAACAAAGGGGATATTTGCATGTCCAAGATGTTTAGATCAATTTCAAGGGTGGTATTCTAAAGATATACATAAATGTATTTACTCAAACAACAGGGTTTTTCTAGCACCAGATCATAAGTTTAGAAATCGTCTAAAGAATCAATTTGATGGAAAAGTTGAAAATAGAGGCCCTCCCATGATTATGGGTCCAGGTGATTGGCTTAAGAAGTATGAAGATATTGAATTGAAAGCTTGGAGGGATTTTTTTTACCAGGGTGATTGAATTGAAGAACCATAACAAGTTGTAGTTAATATGCCAGAAGGAATGAAAAGGAAATCCATATTTTATGAGCTCCCTTACTGGAAGGATCTATTAATATCTCACCTATTAGATCATATGTACATCTTCAAAAATTTCCCAGATTCTATATTTCGACATATATCAGGCAAAGAGAAGGACACCTTGTCTTCGAGGAGAGATATTTCTCTTTCGCGTACCAAAATTGATAGAAGAAATTTGTGGCCAAATAGGGAAAATGAAACATATGCAGAAGCTCCATGGATTTTGAAAAAAGAAAAAAGAGCTAGACCAACTAAAAAATGTCATCCATTCAATAAGGAAACCTAATGGCTATGGGTCATCATTGGATAAAGCTTTTACAGTTGATGGATATATCATAGGATTTAAAACACATGATTTTCATAATTTTATGAAGGTATTATATATCATCATTTAAGTTTTACTGGTAACATTGATTAAGTACTAAATATATTTTGATATTTTGTTGTGTGAGAAAAATTACTAATGACCTTTGATGAATGTGTTTGATAGCATATCATGCCATTGGCAATTAGGGGGAATTCATGTCTTATCGTTGACTTAAGGAATGCCATTGGCAATTAGGGGGGATTCATGTCTTATCGTTGACTTAAGGAATGCCATAAGTCGATTGTCATCATTTACAAGGTATGTGGTATGAAATGTTCATGTGTGAGAGACATAGAGATATTATATTCCATTTTAATTCTTCACTAAAGGTTCATACTAATTTACTATTCTTATATTAGGTGGGTGACATCCAAGGAGATCCATGAATGTGAAGTACCAAAATGGAAGAAGGAAATTGCAGAAATTGTATTTGTACTTGAGAAGGACCTCCTTACAAGTTTCATGGACCTACAAGTCCATTTACTTATACACCTAGTCGATGACATTGAATTGGCGGGTGTCATATCAACGAGGTGGATTTTTTTCTTTGAGAGGTATATGAAAACTATAAAAAGATATGTCCAACAAAAGGCACATCTAGAGGGTTGTATGGCTAAAGGGTATGTATTGAATGAAGCATTTTTCTTCCTATGTGAATTCCTTGGTAAGGATTTTGAAGATGAGCCCCACTTCTGGGATGAAGAACGAGCATCAGATATTATTGATGGTGAAAAACCACAATCTAATGGTGTTCAAGTAGAAATTTGTAAGTAAATTCATGATCATTGTGGTTGTTTTCCTTGCAATCATTAATTTTCTCTGTAATTTATTTGTCAAATTAACAGCAAAACATTTTGAGTTTGAAATAAACATGTTGACATGTAATAGGTGTAGACGAAAGTGCTATACTAAACAAGTTCATTATGTACTACATGGACTTTATGAACAAATGGATTGATTTGTATGATAAAAAGAGAGAAGAAGTGTTAGAAGTAAGGAGACAGTTTAAGAGATCTAACCCAAGGAATACTCCACTTCCCAGTGATTTGATTGGGGAATGGGGCAAAGATTGCACACTTGAATGGGTTACTGAACAAAATCAAAATCAAATAGAAGATACAGGTATAGATTCAAACATAAAAGAAGGTGAAATCAACATGTGTAGAGGATTTGGAAGAAAGGTTCAGTTGGAATTTTACAAAATGTTGTTTCCTTACAGTTTTGACACGATTAACTCTTTTAATATTCATCATTATATTTGTTTTCGCTGAAATAAATGGTCATTCACAGGCGAGGAAATATCCTGCAATGTGGGCATATGGACGAAATTATCGTGTAGAAAGTGTAGATGTAAGGAGATGATCCTTTGATTTTGGCATCATGGTTGATTTCAAGCAATCCATTTGAGCAAGCTCAAAAGATAAGAATATTATTGAAGGGAATCTACAATATGTTGGGAAAATACAAGAAATTATTGAGTTGGATTGCCACTCTTTTAGATGTATTTCTAAGTGTAGATGGTATGAAGCATTTGAGAGCACACAAAGACATGATACCCATAGTGGATTTTTTTCTATATATTCCTTGAGGTTCCTACCAGAGGATAAGGAGCCTTATGTTCTACCAATTCATTGTGAGTGGGTATTTCTTTAACTCAAATAAGAAGTGGTAGTGATCATCAATCTATTGATTCATAGTTTATTGTGATAATATATATGTGTTTATTAATCAATAAAATTGTTATAAGATATGTCTAATATATGTATGTCGTTCATGTGCACGTATTTTTCCACAAAAATATTTTGGGCCCGAAATGTATATTTGTCATACATTATTATCCAAGATAATGCATGTATTTGATGATGCAATAGTGTATATTGAGCAAAACAATGATGGCTAACAAAATAAGAGAGGGATTTACATCCATGATGATGTTGAAGATGGTTATGTTCGGGCACAAGAAGACAACAATCCAGAGTTAGATGATGTTATGGAAGACAACAATATGGATGGTATAGAAAATGATGATCCAAATACATCTGGTAACAATATAGATAGTCTACAGTCAAATTTCAATGATGATTAAGATGATGCATGTCAATATGAGGATGATGATAATATTAAATACTTGAAAGAACATATGAACATTGACAATGATACATTGGATGACATTATTGCAAACAATAATGTTAATGACCAAGACTTCTAAATTTTCAGAATTATTTGTAACCCATGTTTTTAAAATGTTGATTCTTATGGCCCAAACTTTGAAATTCTTCAGTATTATTTGTGTAGATATAAATTACCTGTTGCAATATCCTTAACGTGTTCAATCTTTGCTATGAATTGTTGGCAAAAAAAATTAGGATTAATTGGATAAGATTTAGCATGGTTAGTGGTCATTTGTTGGCAATTGTTAAAAAATATAATTACATATATCATATATGTAAAACAATATAAATCCATACCATTAGGCTAAATGTATCCAAAGTTTGTTCAATAATTTATATTTTAAAACAAATTGAAATATTTCACTAAGCCTAAACCTAAGACCTTAACATTTATACCATCTAGCCCCTAACCCCCTAACCCCTTGAAACATGGACAATCTCAAAGATTATGCATGTGGGGACATCATACATCCTTGAGTCTTGAAACCATCCCATACCATAAAAACATGTGCCTAGTATAGCCATGTCAAATTTCGACACAAACAAGCACAGTTTGGAGAAATTTTAACGTTGGCCTCAGTCACTGCTAACCATGTAGGGTTGATGGATGTCATTAAGCCCTTCACCCGATATAATCCCTAACTCGTTAACCATTAAACCAATTGCATGTTGGACCCTATAAAATTCTTTTGGGATGTCTCAACTTAATAAAATCATGGTTTAATGGTTTAATAGAATAAAATTATTTTGGGAATGTCGAATCATGACAATGAGACGTGCATGATGAACGTTGATGAAAACGTGGAATATATCAAACATTATGCGGGGAAATCAAACATCCTTGAGTCTTGAAACCCTCCCATACCATAAAGGCATGTGTCTAGTCTAACCATGTCAAATTTCGATGCATATAGACACATATTGAAGAAATGTCAAGGTTGGCCCCATTCACTACTCACTATGCAGGGTTGGTGCATGACATTTGTGATGGGTGAATTGGAAGTTCCATGACATTTCAAGAGAGCTCCAACAAAGATATACATATGGCAATGAAGAATGATGACAATGAGACATCCATTATAAATGTTGATGCAAACATGGACGATATCAAAGATTATGCGGGGACATCAAACATCCTTGAGTCTTGAAACCCTACCATATAGACAAGGCATGTGTCTAGTCTAACCATCTCAAATTTTGATGCATACAGGCACAGATTAAAGAAATTTCAATGTTGGCCCCATTCACTGCTCACTATGAGGGGTCGATGGAAGACATTTGTGATGGGTGTATTGGAATTTCCATGACATTTCAAGAGAGTTCCAACAAAGATTCTGCATATGGCAATGACAGATGATGACAATGATACGTCCATGATGAACATTGATGAAAACGTATTAGACGAACTCAAAGATAATGTGGGGACATCATATATCCTTGAGTATTGAAACCCTCCCATACCATAAAGGAATGTGTCTAGTCTAACCACATCAAATTTCGACGCATACAGGAACAGTTTGAAGAAATTTCAACATTGGCCCCATTCACTGATCACTATGAGTAGTCGGTGGAAGACATTTGTAATGGGTGTGTTGAGGGGTCCTAAATCCATTTGAATCAACAGTAGGAACCAAACCCGCCACTGAGGCCCAATTAGACTCTGCAGCTTTTAATAGTGGAATGGTTCTCCAGATCTTGCGATCTGGCCAAAATAATCGATGGGCTTTACGTTTTCTTGTGAAGGCTTTCTCCTTCGGTTCGGACGTTCTGTTTTTGTATTTTCTCTTAGGTGGGACTAATATAAGATAAAGTCGGTATAAACCAACCAGGTAGCAAAGTGGGAACAAGCTTAACTACTGTAGAATAGGCTGAGCTTGGGATAACCCTTTCACTCTAGCATGCAAACAATGATTGTGTACCCCAGGCCTAGTACTAATACATTAATCGTGCGTGTATTCCAATTATTCACTGAGATACAATTTATCAGAAGAAAAGCATGCATGCGATAAACGATGGCAAGTAAAATAATTCACTTGAATCTAATCATCAATCACATAATAACACAACGATTTATTTTCATCATTAAAGAAAATAACTGTAAAACATTGCATCATATAACTTATCAACAGATTTAGTATCTCTTACTCCTTACAGCATCCATTCATGAGACTAAACAAGAAATAACTCTTCTCCACATCCAATCATACATGCTTTTGATGAAAAACACAAACTTGTCTCAGGTCCTGAACAGGACTTCTCAATTAAAGGAAACTCTGAAATAGTTCTTTACAAAACCAAAAATGAGGGTCTTTGCAACAACCATCGACCTTTGCTAATAGGTCAATCCTCCTATTTATAACATACTATTAACTAAAAATAACTATTAAAGTGCAACTAAGTAAAACAAAACCTTCCACATGGCGCTTTCTTCTATCAGTCTTTCTAAGAGTCATCTCAGGATCTCACTTAAGTGGGTGACTCTTCTCATACTCCGACCACTTGATAGAGAGATCCTTGCATGTGTTGGCATACGGGAATCTATGTTGTTCCATTGGGGCCGAGTGAATCTCTCTTATCTCCACTGCTTGTGCCCGATACTTGACTATTATGGCACTTAATTGTTGCAACATAGCCCGAGATTTGATCGGGTGCTTCATGAACTATCACACCTGACCTGGTGCCATGTTTGTCACCTTTGTTATTTCCTCGGCCCATGATGAGTCTTGTTTGGAGTGCGTCTTGACTATGTCACGTAAGTTGACAAAGTCATTGGGTGTGTCAAACTTGGAGAGCCCAATGTCTTTCATTACTTGGTTGATCTTGATCCATCTTTTCTTGCACTTGGTCCATTTCTCTTGGATTTCCCGATGAGGTTCCCTAGCCATTTTTTCCAAATACTCGGTCGATTTCTCTATGCGATCAAGGCTACTCTCTTTTAACACCTAAATGTTGGGCTCTTCTGTATCTCAGCCCTGTTGGACCGCACTGATATAGTCCACCCTTTCCATGGATTTGTTGATCTCCCCAGGTGAGCATATTTCCCAGGCTCCCGGTGGTATATATTTGTTCAATATTGGAGTCTTGAACTTCGTCCCTGTGTTCTGAAGTCTCGGATTCTATTTGTCGCTCCTCGGAAATTTGAGTACCGATTGAAATTAAGGCATCGGGGGCAGGCTCGGTACTTACTTGATTATGGGTCGTTGGGATGCCAATTTATTTCCATGGAGCTTCTCCCTTTTGTTGGACTATCTCTGGATCATCCTTGGGACTATCTGCTTAGGTCTCCGGTGCATTGGGCAGCTCATTGTGTAAGACACTCTCGACTTCTTGTTCATTTTGTGGAAGACCCTAAATTCGAGCGTCGGGAGCTGGGTAAGATGCATTCTCTGGCTCCTTTTCCTCTACAATATGTACAGGGGTCACAAGGGATACCTCCGAGCTCTCTTCATCATCATAGATGTTAATTAATTCGTGGAGGGGGTCTTGTGCACTTGTTCCCACTGATACCCTGACTGTCTCCGACTGAGCTGAAACACCCACCAGTGATCCGGCCTGCGGCATTGTGATTTCAGGGTAGTCTAACCCAGTGATTTCATCGATATCTATCATTCCAAGGCTACTTGGGCGTATCTAGCTTTCATCTGGGTTGTCGGCAGGGGAACCTGTAATTCCTGTGAGGTCTGGGTCATCTTGCAACTGATCAGTTATTCATTGTGCATGTTCTATCATGAGTAACCCCCTCTCATGCACATTCTAAGTCATAGGGAAACCTATATCTTGCACTGGGGCTACTAGGGGGACCTATGTTTCTTCAGCCAATATCATTTCTTCTCTGGCTCTAAGGGCCTCTTGAGTCGATTGCTCTATGGTTGTTGTTTGTTCGTCCAAGCTCGTGGCTCTGAACCTGGTCATTTTGGGGTCAGCCATCCTTGCCACCATGTCATCCCAGTATTGGGAATTTTATATGAAGACTTCATCTACAAATTTGTCATGGGCGTATGCCCAACAGGACGAGAAGCGTGTTTCAAGACCAGAGCCATTGGGTAGTGCTTGCATAATTGGTCGGTCTGGAATCTGAACTCCAATTGGCTCAGCCCTTTTTGTTTGGCTTGAGCGGTGTCTTTCACCAAGTAGAATCCTATATGGAATCCATAAGGTATAAACACTCATTTTGTATCCTTTACCAGGGTGGTGTTGTAGCCCTGCAGGATGGTCTAGTAGCATATCTCTCCCACTACAAGTCGGTCAAGTACATGTGCTCACAGGAGATGAGGTGCTCCGGTGGCCCCGAACACCCTGATGTAGGTATCGCGCTCGTCCAGATACCAGTGGCCGACCTTTGATATCATCTTTTTGGTCGTAAATGATAGTCTCGGGCATTCTTTCTTGAAAAGAATAAAATAAATAAGTACGATGAATTCATCGTAGATGAGGGAGTAGGATGTTTTGTACATGTTCTCCCATAATATGTTGAAATATAATTGGACCAGGATTTTTGTGACATTCCAGCTCAGGTTCATGCCGGCAAAGATGTTTATCGCACACATGACATCCAATAAGTATGAAGCCATATAGAAGGTTGGTGTCTCTCCTTCCTTCGGCATCTGAGCCTGTTGTATGCAGATGCTTAGTTTCTTAGAAATGATGGCTCCCCAGTTGAAGCCACTCCCGAAAATGGCCACTGTGTAAGCTAGTGGCATCCATGCCTCTAAAAATATGGAGAAGTCTTTATCCCCATACAATCGGCAGATGAGAGCCATCAGGTATATGTATGGCTCCCTTAAGTTGGTCATATGGTACCAGTCGGTGATCT
Organism: Picea engelmannii; assembly: GCA_009831015.1. Taxonomy (NCBI): domain Eukaryota; kingdom Viridiplantae; phylum Streptophyta; class Pinopsida; order Pinales; family Pinaceae; genus Picea; species Picea engelmannii. The sequence goes on along the minus strand of ML841511.1, from coordinate 9,981 downwards.
TGTTGGTGTACTTCTTATATAATCTCCACCATGAGGCCATCACCCGACTGGTGTCATGGTCCTTGTAGAATTTTAAGACGAAATCAGTGTTTAGTCACTCTTCAAGGTCTCTAAGCTTGTAATACTTTTGGACCTCCATCGGAAGGAGCACTCTGACAAACCCACCATTGTCATCGTTGATCAAACATTTTTATGTTTCTGTGTGGTCAATGAGACAATTCAAGAGTTCAACACAGGGAAAGACAAGGGTTCTTCTAGCCACCATATGTAGGTACGACCTCCGGATGTTTGGGAAAAGTTCGTCGTCGAGTGCTCTGACATCAAGATCACTGTGTGGGATGTATTCTGGGTATTCCTCCCAGCTGATTTTCTTACAGAGGTCTCCCCAATGCGGGATTCTTGTTTTGGACCTTGTGCTTGCCTCTGTATCTCCAAAGGTCGGAGGCTGAATGAAAGCTTTCTTTGTCGATGTTTTGATGACTGGCTCCGATCTTTGTGTGAATTCCAATTGTCTTGCGACCCCTGGAGAGGAGCCTTCACCTAATTCTGGTTCTTTCAGCTTCGGCACCCTTGGCGATCATCTAGTGGTCAGATTTCTTGGAGGCATTGTTCCTGTAATAGAAATAAATCTTTAGAGACTGTGTACAGAGAAATACTGGAATCAAATATATATATATATATATATATATATGAGGTGTAAACATGAAAAATACAAAGACTTGGTACATACCTGTAAAGCTTGCTAAACCTGGCTATTTGATACTCACGGGATCTCTGCAGCTCTCGAATTTCTCGTCTCATTTCTCCAGATGCCCTGAATTTCCTGGCACGTAGAATGATTCTGCTTACCATAGCTCGAGAGGATTTAAAACAGTGAAGAACTTATTGTGTCGCATCAACCATTGAACTCGAGTGATGAGTGCAATTTAAAACAAACCCGTCGTCGAATATCTGTAACTTGAATTCATCGTGGTTTGATGGCGGAAGTGCGGGGGTGATGCTGTCTATCAGGGATTTCAAACGGTTGTGTTGATTGGTACATGAGGTAGAAACTAATGCAGGATTTGGTATTAATTAGTCCTTTAAATGCTCTGAATCTAATCATATCTAGTGCTAAAACGTCCCATCATGTCGCTTTCTCAGTGGGTGGATCGGTGATCGGGGATGCGCTATGAATGTTTTCGTCGATGTCCTTCATAAAAGATCCGATGCCAATTAATCTCATCGTACAATGCTGTCGTGGAAAAACTGACTCAGAGGTGTGACTTGGACTTAAGGAACCAAGAATGACCCGGGGTAAAATTAGACAGTACGATTTTTCCAATCTGACAAAAACACATGGAGTTGAAGACAGGTGGCCTAATCTGTGTGTATTAATCGGAGTCGGTGTTATCGGATAAATAGGTAGGTGCAGACACTAAAAGATCTCCCTAGATCCACCTAGATCTAGAACAAAATAGGACAGGACAGGACTCTTTCTCTAAGTTGCGGTCATTGAAATCTACTACTAAGAAGGAATGAGTGACATACCTTTATATCGCTTCCTTAGGTCTCTGTTGTTCCTGCTTCACTCTGGTGCTCTTGTGAAATCAAGTCCAAGACTACACAAGCCAACCCAAGTGAAGATAGCAAAGTATATTCAATGTCAACCTATGCATATGATCAAGGAGTTATGCAATAAAATAAGAGTGATTTTATGGGAAAGGGACATGTTGTTGTATTATATTAAATGAAAGTAGAAGCTACAAC
>ML841510.1:0-40607 GCA_009831015.1 Picea engelmannii | reverse complement strand
TTTCTGTCAAGAATCTCCCATTCTTCGTCCTTCATGGCCGTCGGCTTCTTTGCTACTCCGCTCAATGGTAGGAATAGATCCTTCTGATATAAATAGTCTTCCATCTGCATCTTCCATAACTGGTAGTTTTGGCCATTAAATTTATCGACCCTAAACTTTCCATCTTCCGACATTGCTCCCACTCGAACTAGGAACCCTCTTTTCTTGCGAGTTACCTTATGGCTCTGATACCAGTTGTTAGAAAAACAGGACCGCAGAGCAATAAAATAAAACAAATGTAGAAAAAAAACACAGAAGACACACAATAAAAGAGAGACATAGATTTACGTGGTTCACTCAGTGTGGGCTACGTCCACCAGAGAAATTGCCAGGTCCTTTCTTTATTATTATCCAGCAAATGAAGGGATACAACCTACAACAAAACCCGATGTAACTTCCTCTTCTTTCTCTCACAGTCTCCTCTCTCAGAATACAATACTTGCCACTCTCCATAGCCGCGATACATTTCCCTCATAAAAGAGGGTTGCCTTCTAGGGAAAAAAACCCTAACATAATCTCTACCGTTAGATCTGTGACCTTATAATGAACGGTCCAGATTTACAATGAAATTACAATAAATTTTTACTAGGCAATTTTTTCTTCAGGGGCTTCGCCCCCGAACCCCCATCAAGGGACGCTGCCCCTGAACCCCCGTTGGGGGCCTGCTTTCCCCAAGATCCCCTAGTCGGGGGGATAGGACCCCCAGACCCCACAGAGGGGGTACCCCCCCTGCACTCCCCCACGTGGAAGAGTGTACATACTTCTGGGGTGTAAATACTTCATGGGGTATAAACATGGATGAAAGAAAGGACCTCTGAATCAAGAAGATAATCAGGCTCCACAACCAACATACATGGTATTAGAGCCGATGAATTGCTAGGGAAAGACACACCAAATTATTTTTGCAAAAGAATTCATTCTTACACCTTACAACTTCTTTGCATGGAACAAGAAGATGATAATGCATCTTTGAAGTAGAGGATTGTACATGTTAACCATGAACACAGAGGCAAAAACAAAATCAGCCATATAAAAATTCAAGTATCTAAATCGAATGGATGAAGCATTCAAAACAATCTGCAATCTCATTTCTCCTGAACTTCTCTTTCACATATCCTTTTGTAAAACCCCCAATGAAGCCTGGACCACCATAGAAGGTATTTTTAGAAAACAATATGAGATGAGGGGACACATGCTCGAGGTGGAATTTCTCACATTGGATCCAAAAACCTTTGACAATATCCAAGATTTATTTACCAAATATAAGGATTTTCTATCACAGCTCAAGGCTTGCGAGGTTGATAAATCTAAGGAGGAGAAACAAATGGTTCTCACCATTCTCTCCAAACTTGGTCTATAATACTTAGTGTTTGTATCCACATTAAATTCAGTTAGATTCACCTCTGGATCCCCCTGGATGATTCCATCTCTTGAGGACTTTATCGAGTCTCTGACACAAGAGCAAAACAAGCTCATCAACATGGGAAAAACAAAAGGCATAAAGGTGCATGCACTTACTCTGCAAGATGGAAACGGTCATCAATATCAGAAAGCTAAAGATAAAGACAAAAGGAAATCACATGCAAATATGAAGAAGGAAGGGTACTCAAAACCCTTCAACGATGCCTCCGGATCCAAAGGTGGAAAGGGAAGAAAAGGGGAGGCATTCACTTACTACCATAAAGGATTCCATCCAGAATCCACATGTATGCAAAAACAGATATATCTAATGATCCAAATAATTCAACAAAACAACCTTATATATCGCATCCTTGAGGGTGCCAAGAAGAAGAAGCCAAAATATTAAAATCCCAAGAAAGGCAATTCTAGCCATGCTTTAATTTCGATCAACTCCTCTCCTGATGCTTGGATCATAGATTCTGGTACATCACACCACATGGATGCCAAAAAATAAATCTATTCTTCATTGGATGCATGCAAATGTCCTCTTATTCTTATGTGGGACAACTCTCTAGTCGAGGTCACCGAAAAACGAAGAATTGAACTCACAAACATAAGCTTTGAGATTGTGCTACACATTCCCAAAATTTTCATCAATCTTCTCTCTTTGTATCAGATGAAAAACTCCAGCACCGGAAAGAGAGTCATATTCACACCTGATGCAATGGATATCTATGAAATTAAAACCAATTCCAGGGTTTCTACTGGTGAGGTAAATCATCAATCTAGACTCTACACATTTTCTAAATTTATTGAACCAGATTTTTCATTACTGCTTACCCATGCTGATGAAAGTAGTAGGATATGGCCTGAAAGGTTCTGAAATTTAAATTTCAGATATATGCAACAACTTAGAAAGAAGGGAATGGTTGATGGTCTACCCAACATCCACTTCTCCAAATGATTTTGTGAGGGATTTGTTTTTGGAAAACACCCTCCAGATAAATTCGACAAAGGAAAGACACAAAAGGATTCCTCTCCTTTAGATCTGATCCATATTGACCTCATGGGAGGAAAAATAGATCTCTAAGCATATTGCATTCTACATTCAAAGTCACTTCCACAGAGATTATGGGCTGAAGCACTTAATTGTGCCACCTACATCCAAAATAGATCTCCCTATAGATCTGTTAAGGATAAGACCCCCTAGGAGGCTTGGAGTGTCCTCAATCTAGAAGTTACCCACTTTCGTATTTTCGGTTCATGTGCATGGGCCAAGATTCCCTCTAATAAAAGGAAGGCACTTGATCCACAGAGCACATAGTGTATCTTTTTTGGATACCCTGACGGTGTGAAGGGATACAGACTCACTGATATTTCCTCAGATCGACTCATCATTGAGCGTAGTGTCCAATTTGAGGAAAGTGTCTCGCATGTACCTCAGCAGCCGCATGTAGACATTTTTGTTCTTCCACCTGTCAGAGATGATGAGCATGCACATGCCAAATCTTTTTCATATGAGATTTCCGATTCATAGGATTCAAAGGATCTAGATACAGAATCAATACAGTCAGATGCAGAGTCAGTGCATCCAGATACAGATGTAGATCCAGAGAAGAGGCCCAAGTGGGCCCAGACTACTCTTCAGGATGCAGGGGATATTTTTGGTGATCCAGCTGATACTAGGAGCACCTGATCTTATTTTGAGGAGCCTCCTCTTGCACTCACTACCACTTAAATGATGCCACCCAGACATATTTTCTTGTTTCAGTCTTCAGATCCATAGTCTTATGGCGAGGCTGCTGGAAACCCATTTTGGGAATCCGCCATGCAGGAGGATTACAACTCCCTTATCGAGAACCAGACTTAGGATCTAGTTCCCCTTCCTTCAGGAAGGAAACTTTTCAGGTGTAGATGGGTCTACAGGATCAAGTGTGGAACGAATGGACAGATTAGCAAATACAAATCTAGGCTAGTTTCCAAAGGCTTTCAAGAGGTGCATGGAATTGACTACGATGAGACCATCACTCCAGTAGTGAAAATGGATTCCATATATTTGGCACTAGCCATTGTGGCAACCAAAGGGTGGGAAGTCCATCAGATGGACGTGAATAATGCATTTCTTCATGGAGATCTCTCTGAGGAGATCTATATGGATCATCCCTAGGGATTTATGTGGGATTCATCTTTGGTCTGTCGACTGAAGAAGTCTCTTTATGGCCTCAAGCAGGCCCCGAGGGCATGGTATTCCAATATGGACTCCTACCTACTATCAAAGAACTTAGTACGTTGTAAATCATACCCGAATGTTTACATGCTGAGGACGACTGATTCACTTCTACTCCTACTTTTATATGTTGATGATTTGCTGATCACCGGTTGATCGAATTCAACGATTTTTTTATTCAATAGGATTCTACATGACAGGTTCTTGATGACGTACATGGGTCTGCTACATTTCTTCCTTGGAATTGAGATCATTTAGGATGCATCAAGAATCCAACTGTCTCATGCCAAGTATGCACGAGATCTCCTTGAGAGATTTCACATGACAAGCTGGAAGTCTGCCCTGACTCCTTTCCTATCAGGAGTCAGACTTGAGGATGGCAAAGACACTCCACTGGTTGAAAACACACTGTACAGATAGCTAGTGGGGATCTTGTTATATCTCACACACTCAAGACTAGACCTGTTCTATGCAGATGGAGCAATCTCCAAGTTCATGCAGGAGCCGCATGAGCTACATTGGAAGGATGCAAAGTGTATCCTTCGATACATACAGGGCACCATCACCTTTGGGATTCATTATGAAATATAATCTACATTGGACCTCATCGGGTTTACTGATTCTGACTAGGGTGGTGATAACATTGATCACAAGTGCACATATGGTTACTCACTCAATCTTGGTTTCACGCTTATCTGTTGGTCGAGAAAGAATAAGGCTTCTATTGCTCTATCTTCAACCGAGGTAGAGTACATAGGGGTAGTTAACATAACCATTCATGCTATTTGGCTACAACATTTTCTCACTAAGTTGGGAATTCTGTTTCATCGGCGGATCGTCGTCTGGTGTTACAACCAGAGCACTCTGAAGTTTTACAGAGATCCAGTTCATAGGCAGCGGATGAAACACATCGAGATCCACATGCACTTCATCTAGGACTTAGTACATGAGGGGATCATCGACCTACAATTTTTTCCTTCAACATAATAGACTGTAGACATATTCACCAAGACCTTCAGTGAGAAAAAGTTTCGTTCTTTGCGCAGTCATCTTGGAGTGAAGGATACAGTTGCCTAGAAATAGCGAGTTCTTATTTTTACATACATTGTACTTTGAGGGGGGGTTTTCCCTCTTTCCTTGTTTATTTCAGTGTATCTTTTGTATTTGGGTACCTAACATGGCCTCGTTGTTGGGACCCATTCTATATTTTCACCATAGTGATGTTCATAGGGGGTGTTGGAATTACTTCACACACACCTAGGATTTCTTTTTCCTAAGGTTTTTCCTATGTTTATTAGTCATTATTTAGTCTCCTATATTTTAGGGAGAATATTCCTCTAGGAGAATGTTCTCTTCAATTCACCCTTCAGTTTGATCAATTGAGTGGAGTCTAGATGCCACATTGGGATCATCACCAACTAATGCACATTGTCCTTGTGATCATCACTAGACTAACACATTACTCATGATTCCATGATATCCTCTTCACTTTGCTTTGTTTCAATCAACTAGTTGAATACTGATAGACTAGTTAACTCAGACTAGGTGACAATTCACTCTCGTAACTGCCCGAGAGGCTAGAATAGGTGGAAATTTACTCACGTAACTACTGGCGTGTGTCCATATCACCCTAGACCACCACTATGGCACATTGGATTCTCCTTCAGTGTGCATTGGTTGAGTTATACATAGTATATCATGTGTAATTTATTATTCATTCATTTGGTTAATGATAATTCTTCCATTCTTTCTCTCCTGCTTCTCTTTTCTTCTATTTTCTCTACAATTGTGTATGTCAATTCCCAACTAGATCTATTCTGTGCAGGTTCAACACATTTACGCCAAGGAATTTTGATAAGCTTCTCCTGAAATTTGACCCAAACAAACCTGGATCCCCATAATATCATGTTAATAATTTCTTTTTATCCATACATATTCTAGGTGTCGAACATGATGACGTAGTGTGTAGGGTATTTCCTTACACTTTTTCCTAGAAAGACTCTACTCTATACTTCATCCTACCTGCCAGATCTATTACAAACTAGGACAACTTTGAAAGGCTCTTTATGAGAAAATTTGGAGAAAGAAAAACAACTGCATCTCTACATAATGAACTAGGAGCCATCATAATGGACAAGAGGGAAAGAGTGCAAGACTTTAACCAAAGATTTCTTAATGTCTTAATCAAGTTTTATCATGATATAGCTCCCACATAATCATTAGTTATTGAATATTACATAGCTGCATTAACCCCCTCCATAGGGATGTTTGTAAAATGATCTAACAAAAATACATTAGCATTAAACTTTGATGAAGCTAAGATTGTAGAAAGAGAGTTATCTGCATATGATCAATATCCACATTATGAAGAAACTAAGTCAGTTGGAAATAAACCATTTCTATTAACTAAACCACTTGATAAGGAGTCAAACAATATTGATAATGTGGTCAAAATGGTTAAAAATTTATCCAATGAAGTTGTGGACCTTAAAAAGAATGTTGGTGAAGGATCATCAAAGCCACAAACTTTTTGTCCATTCTTTAAGAAACCAGATAACCCGCCACAACTGATTGAACCACCGCACATGGATTTCAACTTAGATAGCTTGAGTAATGATATTTTTTATTCTTATCATAGCACAATCACCCAGAATAAACATGCCCTCAATGGGTCAACTCTATGACCCTGGTGATAAACCAGTTACTAGATCAACATAGTTTAGATGATGAAGGCCATGCACAAGCTCCTTTTGGTGTTGATGATGAAGCTCCACTAAAATTGACTATGCCCTTTTGGGAATGGTGTACATAATCAGACGATGAGAAGATTGAAGAAATCCTTTTCGGAGATACACAGGTTGTTAAAGCTGTCGCTCCAAAAGGTTATAAATTACGCAGCAAAGTTCCACTATCTAATCCGCTTTCTTCCAAAGAAGATAACATCCTGTTGAGCACTCAACACACCCTAAAATTCTAAGTCAAATTTCACTTTTTGGGTACCACTTGATCTCTTGTGAATGTCCAATTTGATCTTAGTATGAAAATGTTTCCTTTTCTCGTCTTCTGTTTTTCATTTTAAGTCTTTCAAAGTTGCTCAGGCAAGCGAAAATCATCATGAATTAACAAAGACTAACATTTGATTAAAGAACTGACAACCGAAATTTCTCCCCGACGCGTTAAAGGAATTCGACATTGGGAAGGATTAGAGATGACAAATTTCTCCCGAGAGGACCAAAATAGCTGATCCCCGACCTCCATCAGCGTCGACAGATGAGAGTCTTAATTATGCGACAGATGCCACACAAGAATATCGCCGATGAACGACCCTCGTCGGTGTCGGGAAGTTTTGAAGAGAGTACTCATCGCGCGAGTAAATGAAGGATATTTCCAATCACTGACTACCAAAATGTTTTCGGCATCGGGGATTTATGAAGATTTAACCTGCAAATAAACTACACGCTTGAATAGATCCCCGATCGTCGATCCCTGATACGCGTCGGCATCAACTGCCTGAGTTTTATGTTACCACCCACGTTGTGCATCGAAGCCCGTCGGCATCAGAGGTTTTCTAAGAAGGATACCAATGGAAACATACGTAAGGTATCACCGATCCCTGACCTATCCACTGAGAAATGCGACGTGATGAGACGTTTTAGCTCTAAGATACGCTAGATACGATGCATTTAAAAGGTTAATTAATTCCAGGATCACACATTAGTTGCTAATTTGTGAGTAAATCAAAAGGACCATTTAAGCCTCCCGATACAATGCATCTCCCTCCGTACCTCCACAATCAACCAACGTAGAATTTATTTGCAAAGATTCGATGGTAGGTTGTTTTGAATTGCATCCATTACTCGTATTAACTGGTTGATACGAATAGTAGGATCTCTCCCATTATATTCTTTTGAGTCATTGTGTATGAGCTCATTTTGTGAGCAAAGAAGTTCGGAGCATCCAAAGGAGAAAAACGAGTGATCCGGAGAAAGCTTCCAAGGTCTAGAGAGTATTAAAACAACAATTTTAGCAAGCACTACAGGAATGTGCCAGCTTATGGGTGTTTTATGCTTCAATTCATATGTTTTTGTCCAATGTTACTCTGCACATATGTCTAAAACATTGATTTCAGTTGCAGGAACAATGCCTCCGAAGAAACCCACCACCAGGAAATCCCTAAGGGCACCAAAGCTACAAGAACCAGAGGTAGGAGAAGGTTCCTCCCCAGCAGTTGCAAGGCAATTGGAATTTGCTCCAAAGCCTGTTCTCGTCATCAAGACAACCACCAAGAAGGCCTTCATCTAGCCCCCGACCTTTGGAGACATAGAGGTGAACATCGAGACCAAAATAGTATTCCCTCGCTGGGAAGAAATTCTTAAGAAAATCAAGAAGGAGGAAACCCTCGAGTATGCCCTGGACAATGATCCTGATATGAGAAAACTTGACGATGAATTTCTTTCGAATGTCCGCAAGGCTTATTTGCACATGGTGGAAATAAGGACTTCGATATTTCCCTGCATCGAAATCTTAAAATGGATTATTGATCACATTGATGCACAAAGGTGTTTAATTAACGACGACAATGGTAGATGCATCGGGGTTTTCCTCCCAGTAGAAGTTCATAGTTACTACAAGCTCAGGGAGCTGGAGGAACATTTAAGCATTGAATTTGTTTTGAGGTTCTATCAGAAACATGACACCAGCAAGATTATGGCATCTTGGTGGAGGGAGGATAAAAAGTTCACCAATCGGACCTTTGTTTGGTACTCAACGACCAACCTGAGAGAGCCTTACATCTATCTAATGGCCCTACTTTGTCGATTGCATGGGGAGAAAGACTGCGCCAGATTTTCGGAGGCTTCAATTCCTCTGGCTTATACTGTAGTCATTTCTGGAACATGTTTTAACTGGGGTGCAATCATCTCCAAACAGCTGAGAAATTGCATACGACAAGATCAGACGCCGAAAGAGGGAGAAACCCCTTCCTTCTACATGGCTTCTTATCTACTGGATTTCTTCTGTGCCAAGAATGTATTTACCAAAATGAATTGAGTTGGCATGCCTCTGAGCTCCTAGTCCATGTATACTTTGGCATCTTATGGGAAAACATGTATAAGAAATCCTATTCTCGCATCTGTGACCAGTTTATCGCACTCATTTATTCTTTGTTGTTCAAGAAAGAGTTCCCAAGGATATTAGATGCATACAAAAGGGTTGTATCAAAAGTAGGCCACTGGTATCTAGATGAGCACGAGACCTACATAAGAGTTTTCAGCACCACAAGGGTACCCCATCTGTTACCTATATATGTCCCCGATCGACTAGTATAAGGGGAAATTTTTTATCAGACCATTTTTCAAGGCTGCAATGCCACTTTAGTGAAGGACAAGAAGCGAGCCTTCATACCTTATGGGTTTCATATTGGCTTCTACATGGTCAAAGACACCACATAGGCCAAGCAAGAAGGGTTAAGTCAATTGGAATTCCAATTCCAGACTAGCCGTTTCTGCAAGCATGATCCCAAGGGTCTGGTCCTGAAACATGCATCACATGTATCATCTTGTTGGCCTTATGCCCATGATCGGTTTGAGGATGAAATTTCCACTGAAAACGCTCAAGACTGGGATGAGGTGGTCTCAAGGATGGTTGATCCTAAAGAAACCAGATTCAAGGCCATGAGTTGGGAGGAGAAAACAACGACCTTGGAATAATCGAATCAAGAGCTCCTTAGGGCCAAAGAATAAAGGATAGCATCTGAACCAGTTGAAGTGGTGGAATCCCCTCAAGAAGCCATCCAAACAATAAAGATTTCTCAGGTAACCCTGGCACAGAACAAGAATTTCCCTGAGGTTCAAAATACAAAAGAGAGAGGGACGCTTATGTATCAACACACCCTGGAGATGATGGGTCTGATGCAGGATATCCCAGGCCCCATCAGGTTGCCAAGGCTTACGATTGATAGCCCAGAAGAAAGCCTAGTGACCCCGATTTCATAAACCTTGGTAACACCAACGGGTAAGATGACCCCGAATCCACAACACCACTAGCCAATTTGCTAGCAGGAACGATGACTCAACCAAAGATGGGTCAGGTATCAGTAGAAACAAGTGCACCTAACCCTCTCACCAAGTTCGTCAATGTATACAGTGATGATGAGACCCTGGAAGCATCTCAAAGGACCCCTGTGCGTGTCCAAGAAGAAAAGGGACTTGAGAAGGCTTCTTCTCTTGAGTCCGAGGTCCAAACCCAAGAGGTCCCACAAAAGGAAACATAATCCAAAAGTGGCCTCAAAATGAAGGGACTTGATGCATCGAAAACCAGATCAGATAATCCAAAGGACAAGCCCAAATCGGATGAGCCAAAGGAAGGATCCCCACAAAAGGAAATCAATGATTCAACGACCAACGAGCAAGTAAGTAACAAGTTTGTGCCCGACATTCATGAACCTGACCTTGAACAAGTATACACCACCGATAACATGGGAAACACACTCACATGGGGTGATCAATAGATACCCAAGCCGATATACAAGGTAGCAGATATCTATGTGATCTCTTACGATCGAAAAATGAAGGCCATCGTCAAAATAACCACGAAGAAGAGGAGGATCACATTCGACCGCTCCATCCTCATCACTACAGAGGAGAATTCGATAACCATTGTTGATGCCCGAACGTCGGAGCTTCTCATTGTGGGGATGACACTCTTGGAGGCCACCTTGGATAGGGATAAACAAGACAAAAAAGAGTTGTCTGCCACCCGGAAGGAACTAGAACATTTACGCCACCTGGCTGTGTACTACCAGGGAGCCACCTAGACCGCAATATATCTGAGAAGCAAGTTCGAAGAAGCTTACAAACAATTCACAAAAGAGTGGCATCTTTTTACAACAAAGATAAATGAGTTCTAGGAGGACACTCTCATGGTGCTCGCAACATTCAAGGACATGGAGCGATGGTATGAAAGGGCGCAACAAGCGGTAGAAAGACTCGAGTACATTGATGCAGTCCAACAGGGCCGAGAAAAAGAAGAACATGGCATCTAGATGTTAGGAAAAAACATTCTTAATCACATGAAGTGATCAACTGAGTATTGGGATAAGATGTCTCAGGACCCACACTGAGAAATTCAAAATCAATGGGTTAGATACGAGAAACACTGGCGCAAAATCAACAAAGCAATAAAGGATATCAGACTCCTCGATTTCAGCACCCCCAACAACTTTGTCGACTTGTGTGACATGGTCGAGTCACATGCCAAGAATGATTCACTGTGGGCCGAAGAGATCGTGAAGATGACCAACACGGTACCAGGGAAAGTGCAATGATTTTTGGACAATCCGATTAGATCTTGAACTGTGCTACATCATTTAAACTCCAGTCTGGCAAAGTACCAGATGCATGCGATGGACATCAAAGGGATACATGCAGCTCCGATGGAGCAACATAGGTTCCCATAGGCTGAAACCTGCGACGAACTATTTATAATTTGGTCCGAGTATGAGAAAATTCATCCTTTAAGAGAACTATCTTGAGTTGACTATTAAAGAAACTGTTAGAAGATGATGCCACGTGGTGTATTTTTCTTTGCTTAAACTGCACTTAGTTGTTGTTTTCAATTGAACTTTATATTATAAATAAAGACATCGACCAATTTGTTAGGGGTCAATGGTTGTTTCAAGAACTCTTTCTTTCTGGTTGTTAAGAATTATTTTGAAAGTGGCTTTGAATTGAGAAGTCGTTCTGGACCAAAGACAAGTTATTTTCATCAACTGCATGTGTGGTTGGACGTGGAGAAGAACTATTTCCTATCCTATTTCATGAATGATGATGTAAAGAGTAAGAGCAATTAATTCTATTGTCAAGTTATCTAGTGCAATGTTTTGATGTTCTTTGCTTTAAAGATGAAGATGAATCATTGTGTTATTATGGGATGAAAGGTTCTGGTAGATGAATTATTTTTCTTGCCATTATCTCATTGCATATATGTTTTCTTTCTGGTAGTTAGTATCTCAGACAGTAATTGGATGCTCCCATGGTTAATGTATTAGTACTAGGCCAGTGGTATAAAATTTTCGTTTGCATGCTTGAGTAGTGGGTTATACCAAGTTCAACCTCTTCCCCTTATTTAAGCTTAATTCCATTTTTATTGCCAAGTTGGTTTATACCGGCTTACATCTCATATCGGTCCCACCCAAGAGAAAATATATAAAATATAATAGTCCAAACCGAAGGAAGAGCCTTCACAAGAAAATGTAAATCCCATCGATAATTTGGACGGATCGCAAGATCTGGAGAACCATTCCACTATTAAACGTTGTAGAGTCTAATTGGGCCTCAGTGGTGGGTTTGGTTCCTAGTGTTGAGTCAAGGGATTTAAGACCCATCAACTAAATTTGTGCTAGAAGGAGGGGCTGAGAATGAATGGCTGGATAGATATTCTACAAAGTATTTCAAACAACCTACAGATTCAAAACAACCCACATGCATGGCTAGTCATTCCCAAGGCAACCTACACACGCTGAGTACTCTTGGAACGAATAACTCACCCCAGCCCGAGGAAGAACCTTTTCACCTTGAAATACCTTACGCTCTTCCTCAGGAGGAAGTAAATAATATCATAAGAATCGCAAGAGCCTATGCCTGACAGATCAATGCGTTGTCCTTAGCTCCCATACTCCCTCGAAGAAAACAACAAAGAAAACCAGGGGTTAGTACTCCCGACAAGGTTTTCGTACACTTGGTAGAAGACTTAATAGATTTCACGATTACCGAAATCCAAGAACCTCTTGATTTGATACTCGAAATGCCAGTCGACGACGTATCTAAACCAAACATTTTTTCGAAAGAAGAGGAGTTTAACTCAGATTTTGAAGATATGGAAGGCAACAATGACCATAATAATGAAAGGGGGAACCCACCTCTAAACAATCAACCTTGGTTAGCCAGAGATGCTTTGGCCCTCCCAGGACCAGTTCATAACCTTCCCCTTCATTTAGAGAAGTTGCTACCAAAGTTCAATCCCAAAACCTCTAGATTTCCTAAAGATCATATCAAGAAATTTATACTAGTGATGATCTAGATTTTATGAGCAGAACAAAATGAATACAGATTATTAACAGGTGCATAAAATAGAATAACAGAGATACAATAAAACTGTTTTTCTATTCAATATTGAAATAAGCTGAAACTGTAAAATGCAGCAGAAACAAGATTGTTGGAATGGTGGCGTATTATCTCTAAGAAGAGATGTGACGACCACACTCATTCACAAGAAGATGATTACAATGAGGCTCTAAAGGCCTTTTTACCATAAGAAGGAATGCCAAAAACCCTAGACATCCAAAAACCTAACCCTAGGAGATGAAGTGCCAAAACTCATGTGGGCCCCATTTGGGGAAGTTAGTAAATCAACTTCCTAGGGTCATAACTTTTGCAAATGATCTCCATTTTCCCAAAAAACAACGTTTAGGGCCTCAAAACGACTCCGGAAGTGAAAACTGCTAAAAATAGTAAATTATCAAAATTGCCAGAAAACTGTTTTGAGCTAGTTGGAAAAGGTGGGTGGCCACTGATATCCATCTGGATCAATCCTCCCTCCTTAGGAATAAATGGTATCCATTGCATTGAGGTCCCCCATCAGATGAGGAAATTTCTGCTGAATTTAGCCTCGGGTGAGCCACTTGCCTTGGTGCAGGAGTTGCCTTGCTTTGACGACTTAATAAAGATGGATCCTTTGTTGTCGAGTGCCCTTGATGTGTGTGTCCACAATATGATCATTGGATTCCTATTGTATGTAGTCGGGGTTGAGCTCTGTTGGTGTCAGTTGTTCTGCTACTTCTGAGGTGTCCAATAATGGTGGGAAATAAGGGCGAAGGAGATCCACGTTAAACACTAGGTGCAAGCCAAGGAAAGGAGGAATGTTGAGCTCAAAAGAATTATCCCCCACGGCCTTGGTGATGGTGTACGACCCATAATGGAGTGGGTGAATCTTCTGATGTGGTCCTATAAGGCATTCTTTCTGTAAGTGCAACCAAACTTTGTCACCCACCTAAAACTTATGTGGCACCCGATGTTGATCATGGCACTGTTTGTACTTGTCATTGGACTTGTGTAGGATTTGCTGAACCTATTGGCGGATGTTCTGGATCCTCTCAATGAACTGGGTGGCTTTGTCAGTTTTAGTTGGAGCAGGAGATGAGTTGGTCGAGGTGACCACAAAGGGAAGTGCAACATCTATGGGACCCAATGGTTGGATTCCCAACCCCACCTGAAAGGGGCTGTGGCCAGTTGAGCTATGCAGGGCTCGATTTTAGCTATGATGGAAATAGGGAAGGCTCTCATACCATGTGCGAGGGTGATTTGAATTATACATGCGAAGTATATTCATAATCATTCAATTTTCAACCTCGGTTTGGCCATCTGTCCGGGGGTGGAAGGTTGTGGATTTGGTGATCTTGGTGTCCATTAGTGACCAAAGGCTCGACTAGAATGTGCTAGGAAATCAACTGTCCTGGTCTGAGACAATGGTTTGTGGGAGTCCAAAATTTACCCAAACTCGTTCAAAGAAGAGCTTGGTAGTGGCCTCTGCTGTGATGCTCTTCTTGTAGACAACCATAATCACCATATTAGAAAAGCGATCAACAACCACAAAAACACAGTCATTTCCCTGCTTGGTGGAAGGGAGGCCCGACATGTAGTCCATTGAGATGGATTCCCATGGCCTGTCAGGAGTAGGAAGAGGGTTGTATAGGCCCTGTTTCTTAGTGCTCAGTTTGGCAATAGTGCAGGCAGTGCAGGACCTGATATACTTGCTGACCTCATGTCGAAGTTTTAGCCAGTAGAAATGTTTCTGTAACATTGCCACTATCTTTTCGACGCTGAAGTTTCCTACCACCCGACTATAGTCGGCTTCCCATATCATATTTTCTCACTCGCTTGATGGAACAAAGATAGCCCAAAAGACACAACAACCCATCCTGAGGATGGAAATTATTGACAACTATGATTGCACCCAACATTTGGTAGGTGGTGGCGAAGTCCGGGTCTATCTCATAGAGTTGGGGCCATCCAGAGGTCTCATGGCCACAAGAGTCTAGCACCGTGGTGAGTGTCATGACTGGCAGACTACTGAGGCAATCAACGATGCAATTGATGCTTCATGTTTTATACTTGATGTTGAGGTGGAGTTGCTGCAAGTATGTGGACCAATTTTGATGGCGGTCATTCTGCAATTTTCCTTGTGTCTACATGAACTGCAGTGGCTTATGATCAGTGTGGATGACTGTCTCCTTCCCAAGAATGTAATGTCTCCACTGGCGGCAGGATTTCACAATGGACTACATTTATTTGTCATAAGTAGGGTACTTATGGACAACATCAGATAGTGTCTCACTATGATAGGCCATGGGGCGGCCGTGCTAAGTGAGAATGACACCCACAACATAGTCTGAAGCATTTGTCTCGATCTCAAAGGGCTGTTATAGGTCTGGTAGTAAACGTATTGGGGATGAGCACAAAAACTGCTTCAAATCATTGAACACTTGTTGTTGGGACCGACCCCACACAAATTTCACCTTACCACCACCCCTGGTTATTTGGCTTAGGGCCCATGCAATGTGGGAGAATCCCAACATGAACATGGGGTAGAAATTGGCAAGGCCTAAGAAGCTCTGAATCTTAGTGAGTGTGGTTGGGGCTGGCCAATCACGTATGGCTTGGATCTTGGTTGGATACACATGTATGCCATGTTGATCAATGATGTAGCCTAGGTAATGGACCCTATCCATGCCGAAGGAGCATTTTTCCAAGTTGACATATCGCTTGTGATGCTGTAGGGTGTGTAGAACTTGCTGAATATGTTGCAAGTGTTCGCCCAAAGTCTTGCTGTAAATGATAATGTCATCCAGATACACCACTACAAAAGTATTGGTGAATGGTCGCAGGATATCGTCCATCATCCTCATGAAAGTGGCCAGAGCATTTTTCAAACCAAAGGGCATGACCAACCATTCAAAAAGGCCTTCCTTTGACTTGAAGGCGGTCTTCCATACATCTGTCTGTTCTATCGAGACCTGGTAGTAGCCATACTTCAGATCAATCTTACTGAAGTATTTGGCCCCCATGAGTTGATCAAGGAGGTCGTTGATTCGGGGAATTGGGTACTGGTTTCTGACTGTGAATTTATTCAAAGCCCGGTAATCAATGCAAATTGGCCAGGTTCCATATTTCTTCTATTCCAGCACGATTGGGCTCCCGCAAGGTGATGAGCTAGGACAGATGTTCCCCTTGTGAAGCGGTTCTTGGATTTGTCGCTTGATCTCCTCATTCTCTAATAGAGAGATCCGATAGACTGGCCCATTGGGCAGTGGTGCGTCGGGGGTCAGATCGATGGGGTGGTTGACCTGGCAATGCAGAGGTACCCCGATAGGTGAGGAGAAGATATCCAAGTATTCTTCCACAACCTTATATACTTGCTTCTGCTATGTGGAGAGGTTGGTCGCAGAGACCCTGGATGTGGCTGTGATATTTCGCTTATTATGAGAGTGAATCACGAAGAATACAAAATTCCCCATCTCAGAGATGACCTTCCTGCATTTCTTAGCAGAGATCAAGGAAATAGCACTAGGTGGGACTGCCTCGGGTATCCTGTACAATTTCCTGTTCAAAGTAATAATAACAATACATGGCCTAAAATCATATACAACATGACATTTCCACAAATAAGGTTGGACCAAAAGAAAATCACAAAATTCGAGAGGAGAAACATCACACAATACCTCGTATTTGAAGGGATTGATGACGTATGATAGTTGGCACTGTTGGCTGACGTGGAGATCGCTTCCTTGGCGGAGGCATCCAATGGTGTAGGGTTGTGGGTGCAGTTTTGTCGGCAGGGCCAACTGCTTTAGAACCTCTGCTGTGATGAGGTTCTTATGGCTAATGCTATCAACGATGAAGTGCAACGAGGTGACTTTTACCCACATCTGTGAATGGAAGAGGCGCTCTCCTTCTTCTCGCTTGTCTGGTTCACCAGGCTCGATCTTGGGTGTAGCAATGGTGGCACTGGGTTCTGCGTCAATGATCTATCTTCCCCTTTCTGGTTCTAGATTAGAGTCAGAATCCACATCTAATTCAGAGGCTTTCACTTCGGCCACCAGCGACTGCTTTGAGCAAAAATCAACAGTGTTATGCCAAGGGCTCTTATGGAATTCGCACCACTTTCCGGTATCTTTCTTTATCTTTCTGGTGTCCTTCTTTTCTTCCGGCTTGGACTAGTTGTCCTGATATTGTCCATATTTGCTCTATCCTTTGTTCTATGGGTTGGGGCTGCCCTTTCCTGGCTTTTGTTGTGAGGGGTTCCCAAGCCCAAATTGCCACGTCTTTTGTTTGAGCTTCTACTCGATTTTGTCGGCATATCGGTATGCCGCGCCCAAGGATGAGATGTATAGAAATTCCATTTCAATCTGGATGTATCTATGTAGAGCACCGCGATACTTGAGCACCATATTTCACTCTAAATCTTTGATACCCAACTTGGTGCGCAAGGTATGGAAGATATTTGTGAAATCTGGCACTGCTTGGTCTCTTTCTTGCTGCAATGTGGTCCATTTAGTATACAAGTCGTCATAACTTACGACAGGGTAGTATTGTTCCTTAATAGCATCCCTGAAGGATTCTTAGGTGGATGTGACTCTAAATAATGAGGGTTCCTCTATTTCCTTTTGCTCATAGAAAGTTTCCCACCAATCTTTGACATGGGGAACAACTTTGAGGAGCGCAAAAGTAATCTTTTCTCTATTCGAAAAGTTATGGATAGAAAAATACCCTTCTAGCAGATTCAACCATTTTTCTACAACATTTGCGTCTATCTGACCTTCAAATATAGGAATATCGAAGTTTATTTGTACCTTGAAGGGGGTGGCGCCTCCACTCGAAGAAGATGTGTCCCCTGTTGGTAGCCACCGAAGGATTTGTGCGAAACTATCCATCATCTCGTTCCTCTGTTGCGTGAGGGCTTCCTCAATCAAAAGTTTGAAAGGATATCCTATCCCATCATATTTATTTTCTCCTGCCATGAGAGGTCGCTTGGGCTGTGCGAGAGATTTTTTCCTGAAGAGAAACAAGCTCAAGACCCAACTCTTTGTACTCCAACCTCGTTGGGGACATGCATTAAGACGACAAGGAGCAGACCGATATGATACCACTAATCCAAATTTTATGAGCATAACGAAATGAATACAGATTATTAACAGGTTCTTAACACAAAATAACAGAGATACATTAAAACTGGTTTTCTATTCAATAATGAAATAAGCTGAAACTGTAAAATGCAGCGGAAACAAGCTTGCTGGAATGGTGGCGGCTTATCTCTGAGAAGAGATGTGACGGCTGCGCTCATTCACAAGAAGATGATTACAATGAGGCTTTGAAGGCCTTTTTACCATAATCAGGAATTCCAAAAACCCTATACATCCAAAAATCTAACCCTAGGAGATGAAGTGCCAAAAGTCATGTGGGCCCCATTTGGGTAAGTTAGTACATCAACCTCCCGAGGTCGTAACTTTTGCATACGATCTCCTTTTTAGGCGTATGATATCCCATAGGAAAGGTATCATCAAGGAGATTCATTTTAGGCACAATATCAATGGAACTTCAGTATTGCAAAGTTTTTTTCCCAAAAAACATCATTTAGGGCCTCAAAATGACTCCGGAAGTGAGAACTGCTAAAAATAGTAAATTACCAAAATTGCCAGAAAACTGTTTTGAGCCAGTTGGAAAAGGTGGGTGGCCATTGATATCCACCTGGATCAAGTGATCAGGCTTATGAATGTCCAAAATGAATATGTAATATGCAGACGTTTCCCCTATACGTTTGAAAATTCGGTTTCCACGTGGTATTTCAACCTAGCGATAGGATCTATAACTAGCTGAACCAAGTTCCATAAATATTTTCTAGACAAATTTTCCGAAGAAACTACTAAGGGAGCTCTGATGGCCGAGTTGTTCGCTGCCACCATGAGTTCGAAAGAAAGGGTCAAAGACTTCAATCAAATATTCACGACTATCTTGAACAAGTTCCAGCCCGAAGCTAAGCCAACTCAGGAATTGCAAATCAAAGTTTACACTAACGCTCTCCTAGCTTCTATTTCCATGTTCGTAAAAAGGGCTGCTAAACGAACCCTAGATTAGAATTTTGAAGAAGCCAAAATGATAGAATTCTAGATGAAAGGGTGTAAAGAAGGCTAGGTTTCATTAGTTAAGAAAGAAGCTCAACCTCCCCCCAGGAGAGGACTCCTTTTGACTAGACCGTCGGGGAAACAAGAAGAATAGAGTCCCGACAAAGGTAATGGAGACATAGAATATCTACAACGCATGGTTAAGAAACTATCAAATGAGATGATAGACATGAAGAGAAACACAGGGGAAGGGAACCAAGGCCAGAGGCCCTACAATCCTTTCTTTAAAAGGAACCTACCGTTCAAGGCGATTGAACCTCCCCCAACCAACTTAAATATCAATCTAGGGAATGTGGCATCTGATTCTTTCTGTACGTATCATTAGGAAAACCACTACAAAAGAGACTGCCCTCAATGGGTGCATGACATGAATTTGATGGCCAATCGGTTTCTAGATGAATTTTTCCTGACCGAACGATCGAGCAATTCAGTTATAAATATTGCTGACCAGGAAGAGGTTGATCCACCACAAGATAAAACCATGCTGATATGGGATCTCGACCTAATCATGCCTTCCGACAACATGTTTGAGTCTCAAGAACCACCCATCGAGGTATCGGTGGTGCAGACGCGCAGTAAAGGTCCACCTATCTCAAAATACATCATTGCTACCCAAACTTCAAGAGATAAGAAAAACCCCGATTCCCTGAAAACATGTTTTGATCCCAGTAGGAAACCTATAAGCATCGATACCCAAGAATTGCCCAAACTCAATCACAACGTAGTTGAATATTTGAAGAAGTTAAGGGCGAACATATTAGTCATGGATGTGTGCAGGATCCCTTAGTAGAAGGACTTCCTACTACAAGCTTTGAACTCAATAGAAGACCCTACGACTAGCAATGGTCATGAAAGAAATATAGCTCCCACAGAACCACTAAATAAACCAACTGTGAATACTTGTTTGGAAGATAAGAAAGGGAAGCCTTTTGTCCCACCTTTCCTCTTAATGTTCAAAGTTTTCAACAAGAATCTCCATAACTATTTTGTAGATTCAGGAGCATCTTCCAACGTTATGCCCTTGTCAATCTACAGAAAATTAAATGCCTCCCTCTACAGAGCGAAAAACACGTGATACAACTAGATAGGACCCAGGTCAAATTCATGGGGGAACTTAGGGATGTAATGATCAGAATAACGACACATCCTAAATTGTGAAAGTGATTGACATCATCGTGGTAGACATCCCAGAGGCCTATGGGTTATTACTAAGTCGAGATTGGTCTGTGAAATTGAATGGGTACTTTAGCACAGACTGGGCACACCTTTGGCTACCACTTAAGGGATATAAGAATATGATCAGAATTGATAGGGAGAGATATCTGAAACATACAGTCACTGATCTAGAAATCCTGAATTAACCCTCATCTACAGATTTTCCCGTGGTGGGAAATTATTCCTACGATTCCCACTTCGAAAACTTTTCCCCTCTCTTATTCGATGTCTCCCTCACTCAAAATTCTAAAATGGTCTTTCAAGAGAAATCACCGATACCGACAGAAGACACCCTCTTATGTAAAGACCTTGCATTAGAAACTACAGAAAAAGAGACATGAGAGATAGAAAGTAATAAGGAAGGAGAAAAGAGCTATTGTCTTTCACAAATTTGGACCATATACTTTGATGTATCTAAATTGCAAGAAGGATCAGGGGCATGGTGCATCCTCATTGATCCAAAAGGTAAATGTTATTTCCTGTCCTGTAGACTAGAATTTGAGTGCACCATTAACACCGTCGAGTATGAAGCTCTAGTACAGGGGTTAAATAAATCCATATACTTGAGCGTCAAAGAATTGAAAGTTTTCGGGGACTCTGAGATTATCGTTAGACAAGTAAGGAATACTATACATTGCAATTCCCCGCACCTGAAGAACTATCAGCAGAAAGTGCATAGGTTAATGGAGCATTTTGAATCTTTCAATATCACCGTAATCCCCAGAGAAAAGAACATCCTTACTGATTCCCTGGCCACATCTTCTTCTAGGATGTCACCTCTGGAGGACTATGAAGCCTCCCGGTTCATTGTGGAACTACTCTACAAACCATCGGTGCCTAACAATATCTCTAATTGGAAGGTCTTTGAAGGATATGAGCAGATCATAAACTTCCTAACTAACTAAGATAATTTCAAATATTTAGCCATCGACGATGAGGTATTATAGGAACAAGTGATAGAAACTGATCCTTGAATAGGCCATCCTATTGACAGAACGAAATCTCACACCATCCCGAAGGGGATAGCTAATCTAGAAAATCTGTTTGACTTGAAAGAACGCTTTAGGGGGCCTAAGAACACAAAGACTGACAACTCTTGTCCCCTGCATGAAACTATAAATCTCAGAACCCCGGAGAATCCAAAGAATGTGAATCTTGGAAAAACCATATCTAAAGAGGAAAGAAAGGCTTATCTCAAACTGTTAAGACAATATCAAGATGTCTTCGCATGGTCCTACCGAGACCTGAAAACCTACGACACCCGGATCATTCAACACACTATACCATTAAAACCTAAGGTGAAACCTTTCCAACAGAATCTCCGAAAGTATCACCCATCCCTGGAACCTCTCATGTATAAGGAATTAAATAAAATTTTATATGCCAAGGTCATTTTCCAGGTTAGGCATTCCACATGGGTAGAAAATCTGGTTCTTGTGAGGAAAATGTTTGGATAAATTTGCTTATGTGTAGATTTTAGAAATCTCAATAGAGCTTCAAAAAAGGACAATTACCTAGTCCCGCCAATGGAACAACTCCTGCAGACCATGTATGGCTCAGAGATTTTCTCCCTACTGGATGGTTTCTCAGGTTACAACCAAGTCCTAGTTTCGGAGGAAGATCATTTAAAAACTACCTTCCAAACCAAGTGGGGAACCTTCGCTTATAAACACATGCCTTTTGGGTTAATCAACGCAGGAGTGACCTTCCAAAGGTCCATGGATGTATCATTTCGGGGACTAATCAACAAGTGTGTGGTAGTGTATCTAGATCACAACGTAACTGTGTATTCAAATAACAGATAAGAACACATCCTACACTTAACTCAAATTTTCAAAAGGTGTAGGAAATATGGTATATCCTTAAATCCAAAGAAAACCATTTTCAACGTCGAGGAAGATAAGTTGTTAGGTCATATTATATCCCAAGAAGGTATTCACATAGACCCAGAAAGGATTAGAGCCATAACTCAACTCCCGTTACCCCATAACAAGAAATCTATGATCCCTTTTTAGGAAAATAATTTTTGTGAGGAAATTCACTCTTGATTTCACGGAAATAATCAAACCCTTACAAAATATGATTCGCAAAGATTTCGAATTTAAGTGGGATGATGAACGAAAGGATGCTTTCAAAAATATCAAAACTTCTATATCTTGGGCCCCTGTGCTACAAAGTCCTAATTTCAATAGGGATTTCTTCCTCTATACTTTCTCCTCCGACCAGTCGTTAGCCGCATTTTTGACTTAGCAGGATGATGACAACAATGAAGATTCAGTGTTGTTCATGAGCACTAATCTCCAAGGAGCCAAGCTTAACTATCCTTCTATTGACAAACATGCCTATGCGGTTTACAAGGCAGTAAAACACTTTAGGTATTACATCCTCAAGAACCACACTAAAGTGATTGTGCCTCATCCTGCAGTCCGATCCTTGTTTACTCAACAAGAGATGGGGGAAAGAAGAGGGAATTGGATGGAAGTAGTCCAAGAATTTGATCTAGATATAAAACCTGCCAAACTTGTTAAGGGACAAGGGTTGTGCAAACTCACAGATGAAGCCCGGGACCAAGCAAATGAAGATTCTGGATGGGAGAATGAAATGGCATTATGGTGTGGTGAAGCTTCATACATTTCCGCAGGACTCGAGTCTTTGTATAAGAATCTGACCTACCTTCTACACCATGGGGTCTGCCCCAGAAAATATCAACCCCAGGGAAGGGAGAGCTCTTAGGTTAAAATCTACACAATATTGCCTCATAAATTCGGTACTCTTCTAGATTAATTATGATAGAGTACTCTTAATATGTCTCGAATGTGAAGATGCAGACAAAGTCCTGAAGGAACTCCATGATGGCCCTGCCAGTGGGCATTTCACAGGAAACACCACCACTCATAAGATACTGAGAGTTGGTTACTATTGGCCCACCTTGTTCAAATATGCCCATACCTATGCCAAAAAATGTAAAACTTGCCAAGTAAGTGCCGGGAGGGAGAAGAGAGCGACAACCCCACTTCAGCCAGTGATTGTCTCTAAGTCTTTTGAGCAATGGGGGTTAGATATCATAGGAGAAATCACACCAAGCTCTTCAAAACAACACAAGTACATTATGACTGCCACTGATTACTTCACAAAATGGACAGAGGCTATCGCTTTGACTCATGTAAATGAAAAAGTAGTGATCCAATTCATAGAGCAACAACTAATCACGAGGTTTGGTGTCCCTTCTGTCCTGGTTTTTGACAATGAAGCTTATTTCTTTTTAGCCCGACTGACGGAGTTTTCTTTGGACAAAGGAATCATAATTAAGTACTCTGCAAATTATTGTGCACAAGGAAACAGGGTGGCATAATCGACCAATAAGAACCTAGTAAGGATACTAAAGAAGACGGTTGTGAATAACCAAAGGAACAAACATAATCTACTCCATAACGCTTTATGGGCCGATAGGGTCACACCCAAAGGAGCCATAGGAAATTACCTGTACTTCCTAGTTTACGGACAGGAAGCTATTCTCCCAAATGGGATTTATCTTCCATCTCTTCAACTAGCCCAAGATTCCAACGAGGATCCCTCCTCGGTCATACAACAAAGAATTGATACTCTGCTCATGCTAGAAGAAGAGAGAGAAAAGGCTAAGTTGAAATTCATAACTCACCAACAAGTATTGAAAAGATGGTTTGACAAGCATAAGGCCAAAGAGAAGGACTTTGAAGTAGGGGACCTAGTCCTAAGGTGGGATAGAGAAAATGAACCAAAAGGGAAGCATTCTAAGTTTCAGAAAATATGGCTTGGACCTTTCCAGGTGAATGAGAAGATTGGGGCAGACACTTATCGATTGCAAAATCTGAGGGGGGAATCTGATGCCCTCCCAGTGAATGGCCAAGCCCTAAAACATTTTTTTCAATAATTAAAAAATAAATAAAAATAAAATGTGTGTGTTTTTATGTTTTCATGATCGCGAAATACCTTTTTTTTTTTCTTTAGCTTTCTATTTTTTTCGGCGCTTTTGAAAGGTGTGTTTATAAAAACAATGGTTTACCTTAATTCATGCGACATAACGAACTCTATTCTGAACTGATCGCTCACATACAACACAAGGAGCATCAAGGAGCTTGTGGTTTCTTTGAGGGGTCCTCTATCTAACCTGTGTAAACAAACAACTTCAGAGAAATGTCATAAGTGTCTGCTCGGTGGTTTGGTAAGAACTTAAGGGAAAGAAGGAAATCTCGAAAGGACTACATGAACCCAGAATACAAAGCTAGCAAATGATCCACTTTAACCATCTCACCTTGCAAAATAAACAGACATCATCCTCCCCCACTCGCTCAGGGCATCATGCTGAAATAAAAATGATATTATCAAAAGAGTGAACAGTAGGAGAGGGTATGCAGATATCTCTGTCAGGGCTATAGATGCTCATTGGTAGCGGAGAAAGGTCTGTGATGTTGGGGTGACTCCGCCGGGGCTATGGATGCTCGCTGGTAGCGGAGCAACGCCAAAGTGAGTGAGTAGAGGTAACTAAAGGATTCACGCCAATGAATTCTTTTCTAAAATTTTGTAAAAAAGGGCATGAGTCAGGGTTACCAGAAACAAAGGAGGAATAAAGGTTAAAACCCCACAGGAAGACCTAGAAGCTTCAATCGAAGAAGTTCAAAATGCAAGGGTAAAAGAGGCTTGGATTCAAAACCAGTTAAGTTCTTCACCTACTTTTGTATCAGTCGAGCCCTGAGGAAGGAACATAGATTCTGATTTCGCCCAGTGAATCACCATTTGTTGAGCACTCAACACACCCTAAAAGTCTACATCAAATTTCACTTTTTGGGTACCACTTGATCTCTTGTGAATGTCCAATTCGATCTTAGTATGAAAATGTTTCCTTTGCTCATCTTCTATTTTTCATTTTAAGTCTTTCAAAGTTTCTCGGGCAAGCGAAAATCATCATGAATTAACAAATAATAACATTTGATTAAAGAAATGACAACTGGAATTTCTCCCCGATGCACTAAAGGGATTAGAGATGAAAAATTTCACTCGAGAGGACTAAAATAGCCGAGCCTCGACCTCCATTGGCGTCGGTAGATGACAATCTTAATTGCACGACAGGTGCTATGCAAGAATATTGCCGATGACCGACCCTCATTGGTGTCAGGAAGTTTTGAAGAGAGTAAGCGTCGCGTGAGTAAAGGAAGGATATCGCCAATCATCGACTACCAAAATGTTTTCGACATCGTGGATTTACGAAGATGTAACCTTCAAAGAAACTATGCGCTTGAACAGATCCCCAATCGCCAATCCTCGATACTCGTCGGTATCTTCCGCCTGAGTTTTATGTTACCACCCACGTCGTGCGTTGAAACCCATTGGCATCGAAAATTTTCTAAGAAGGATACCAACAGAAACATACACAAGGTATTTCCGATCTCCGACCTGTCCACTGAGAAATGTGACGTGATGGGACGTTTTAGCTCTAATATACGCTAGATACGACACATTTAAAAGGTTAATTAATTATGGAATCGTGCATTAGTTTCTAATTCATGCATAAATCAAAAGGACCATTTAAGCCTCCCGATACAATGCATCTCCCTCCGCACCTCCGCCATCAACCAACATAGAATTTATTTGTAGAGATTCGACGATAGGTTGTTTTGAATTGCATCCATTACTCGTATTAACTGGTTGATACGACTCGTAGGATCTCTCCCATTATATTCTTTTGATTCATTGTGTCTAATCTCATTCTGCATGCAAAGAAGTTCAGAGCACCCGGAGGAGAAAGACGAGCGATCCGGAGAGAGCTTCCAAGGTCCAGTGAGTATTAAAACAACAATTTTAACAAACACTATATGTATGTTCCGGCTTATGGGTGTTTTATGATTCAATTCATATGTTTTCATCCAACGTTACTTTGCACATATGTCTAAAACATCATTTTCAGTTGCAGGAACAATGCCTCTGAAGAAACCCACCACCAAGAAATCCCCAACGACGCCAAAGCTACAAGAACTAGAGGCGGGAGAAGGTTCCTCCCCAGCAGTTGCAAGGAAATTGGAATTTGCTTCAAAGCCAATGCTCTTCATTAACACAACCACCAAGAAGGCCTTCGTCCAGCCCCCGACCTTTGGAGACACATATGCAAACATCGGGACCAAAAAAATATTCCCTCGTTGGGAAGAACTGTTTAAGAAAATCAAGAAGAAGGAAACTCTTGAGTATGCCCCACACAACGATCCTGATATGAGAAAACTTGACGATGAAGTTCTCTCGAATGTACACAAGGATTATTTTCACATGGTAGCAAGAAGGACTCTGGTATTTCCCTACATCTAACTCTTGAAATGGATTATTGATCACACTGATGCATAGAGGTGTTTAATTAACGACGAAAATGGTGGATGCATTGGGGTTTTCCTCCTAGTAGATACTAAAATCTCAGGGAGCCAGAGGAATGTTTAAGCACTGAATTTGTTTTGAGTTTATATAAAAAACATGACATCAACAAGATTATGGCATCTTGGTGGAGGGAGGATAAAAAGTTCACCAATCGGACCTCTGGCTGGTACCCAACGACCAACTTGAGAGAGCCTTACATCTATCTAATGGCCCTCCTCTACCGATTGCATGGGGAGAAAGACTACGCCATATTTTCAGAGGCTTGTATGCCTATGGATTATATCATAGCCATTTCTAGAACAGGTTTTAACTGGGGTGAAATCATCTCCAAACAACTGAGAACTTACATACGACAAGATCAAACGATGAAAGAGGGAGAAACCCCTTTCTTCTACATGGCTTATTATCTACTGGATGTCGTTTATGCCAAGAATGCCTTTGCCGGAATGAAATTGAGATGGCACATCTCCAAGCTCCCAGTCCATGTATACTTCGACATCTTATGGGAAAACAGGTAGAAGAAATCCTATTCTCTCATTTGTGACCAGTTTATCACACACATTTATTCTTTGTTGTTCAATAAAGAGTGCCCAAGGCTGTCGGATGCAACCAAAAGGGTTGTATAAAAAGTAGGCCACTGGTATCTAGATGAGGGAAAGACCTACATCAGAGTTTTTGACACCACATGGGAACCCCATCTGTTACCTATATATGTCCCCGATCGACTAGTATTAGGGGAAATTTGTTATCAAACCATTTTGCAAGGCTACACCGCCACTTTAGTGAAGGACAAGAAGCGGACCTTCATACCTTATGGGTTTTGTATTGGCTTCTACATGGTCAAAGACACCACGCAGGCCAAGCAAGAAGGGTTAAGTCAATTGGAATTCTGATTCCAGACTAGCCGTTTCCGCAAGCATGATCCCAAGGGTATGGTCCTGAAACATGCATCACAGGTATCATCTTGTTTTCATTATGCCCATGACCGGTTTGAGGATGAAATTTTCACCAAAAACGCTTAAGACTGGGATGAGGTGGTGGCAAGGATGGCTGATCCTAAAGCAACTAGATTCAAGTCCATGAGTTGGGAGGAGAAAACAATGGCCTTGGAACAATCAGCTCAAAGAGCTCCTCATGGCTAGAGAAGAAAGGATATCATCTGAACTAGTCGAAGTGGTAGAATCCCCTCAAGAAGTCATCCAAACAACAAAGATTTCCCAGGTAACCTTGGAACATAACATGAATTTCCCCGAGGTTCAGAATGCCCAGGAGAGAGGGACACTTATGTATCAACACGCCCTGCAGATGATGGGTCCGATGTGAGATATCCTAGACCCCATCAGGTTTCCAAGGCTTTCGACTGATAGCCCAGAAGAAATCCCAACAGATCCAAGCAACCCTGATTTCATAAACCTTGGTAACACCAATGGGTAAAATGACCCTGAATACATAACACCACCAGCCAATTCACCGATAGGCGCGGCGAATCAACTAGAGATAGGCTGGGTATCAGTAGAAACAAGTGCACTTAACCCTCTGACCAAGTTCATCAATGTATATAGTGATGATGAGAGCCTAGAAGAATCTCAAAGGACCCTTGTGCATGTCCAAGAAGAAAAGGGACCTGAGAAGGATTATTCTCCTGAGCCTGAGGTCCAAACCCAGGAGGTCCCACAAAAGGAAACAAAATATGAAAGTGGCCTCAAAATGAAGGGACCTGATGCATTGGAAACCAGAGAAGATAATCCAAAGGACGAGATCAAACCGGCTGATCCAAAGGAAGGATCCCTGCAAAAGGAAATCAACGATTCAATGAACAATGAGAAAGTAAGTAACAAGTCTGTGCCCAACGTCTCTACTCCGCTCAATACTCGGGTCCCCGACAAGTGACAGGAAGAGGCCGAGCCCTTGGAACACAACGAAGGATTTCAAAAACCTGACCTTGAACAAGTATACACCACCGATAACCTGGGAAACACACTCACATGGGGTGATCAGAAGATACCCAAGTCGGTAGATGAGGTAGTAGATATCTATGCGATCTCTTACGTTCAAAAAATAAAGGCCATCGTTAAAAGAAACATGAAGAAGAGGAGGATCACGTTGGATCGCTCCATCCTCATCACTACAGAGGGTAATTTGATAAACACCGTTGATTCCTGAATGTCGGAGCTTCTCGTTGTGGGGATGGCTTTCTCGAATGCCATCCTGGATAGGGCTAAATGAGATGAAAAAGAGTTGGCTGCCTCCCAGAAGGAACTAGAACATTTATGCCACTTGAATGAGTACTACCAGGGAGCCACCCAGACCACAGTATATCTGAAAAGTGAGTTTGAAGAAGCTCACAAACAATTCACAAAAGAGCGGCACCTTTTTATAGCAAAGATAACTGAGTTCCAAGAGGACACTCTCATGGTGCTCGCAACATGCAAGGACATGGAGCGATGGTATGAAAGGGCGCAACAAGCATTAGAAAGACTCGAGTACATTGATGCAGTCCAATAGGGCCGAGACAAAGAAGAACATGGCATCCAGATGTTAGGCAAAAGAAGTCTTAATCGCATGAAGTGATCAATCGAGTATTGGGCTAAGATGTCTCAGGAACCACACCGAGAAATTAAAAAGTAATGGGTCATATGTGAGAAACACAGGGGAAAAATCAACAAAGCAATGAAGGATATCAGACTCCCCGATTTTGGCACCCCCAACAACTTTGTCAACTTGTGCGACATAGTCGAGTCGCATGCCAAGCAAGATTCACTGTGGGCTGAAGAGCTCATGAAGATGATCGACGCGGTACCAGGGCAAGTGCAACGATTTATGGACCATCCGATTAGAGCTCGAACTGTGCTACATCAGTTAAACTCCAGTCTGGTGAAGTACTAGATGTATGTGATGGACATCAGAGGGATACATGTGGCTCCGATGGAGCAGCACAGGTTCCCATGGGTTCAAACCTGCGACGAACTGTTTATCAGTTGGTTCTAGTATGAGAAAAGTCATCCTTTCAGAGAACTATCTTGAGTTGAGTGTTAAATAAACTATTAGAAGATGATGCCACGTGGCATATTTTTCTTTTCTTAAACTGCACTTAGCCGTTGTTTTCAGTTGAACTTTAGATTATAAATAAAGACATCGACCAATTAGTTAGGGATTGATGGTTGTTGCAATAACTCTTTCTTTTTGGTTGTTAAGAATTATTTTGAAGCTGCTTTGCATTGAGAAGTCCTTTTGGACCAAAGACAAGTTATTTTCGTCAACTGCATGTGTGATTGGACGTGGAGAAGAACTATTTCCTATCTTGTTTCATGAATGATGTTGTAATGAGTAAGAGAAATTAATTCTGTTGTCAAGTTATCAAGTGCAATGTTTTTTGTTCTTTGCTTTAATGATGAAGATTAATCATTGTGTTATTATGGGATGAAAGGTTCTGGTAGATGAATTATTTTTCTTGCCATTAGCTCATTGCATATATGTTTTATTTCTAGTAGCTAGTATCTCAAACAGTAATTGGATGCTCACATGGTTAATGTATTAGTACTAGGCCAGTGGTATAAAATTATTGTCTGCATGCTTGAGTAGCGGGTTATCCTAAGTTCAACCTCTTCCCCTTAGTTAAGCTTAATTCCATTTTTGTTGCCAAGTTGGTTTATACTGACTTACATCTCATATCGGTCCCACCCAATAGAAAATATACAAAAGAGAATAGTCCAAATCGAAGGAAGATCCTTCACAAGAAAATGTAAAGCCCATCAATAATTTGGCTGAATCGCAAGATCTGGAGAACCATTCCACTATTAAATGCTACAGAGTCTAATTGGGCCTCGGTGGCGGGTTTGGTTCCTATTGTTGAGTCAAGGGATTTAAGACCCATCAACATAATTTGCACTAGAAGGAGGGGCTAAGAATGAATGGCTAGATATATATTCTACAGAGTATTTCAAACAACCTATAGATTCAAAATAGCCCACATGCATGGCTAGTCATTCCCAAGACAACCCACACACGTTGAGTACTCCTAGAATGAGTAACTCACCCCAGCTTGAGGAAGAACCTTTTCACCTTGAAATACCTCACACTCTTCCTCACAAGGAAGTAAATCAATTCAGAAGAATCACAAGATCCTACGCCCAACAGATCGGTGCATTTTCCTTAGCTCCCATACTCCCTCAAATAAAAAAACAAATAAGACCAGTGGTTATTACTCTCGACGATGTTTTCTTACACTCGGTAGAACACTTAATATATTTTGCGATTATTGAAATCCAAGAACCTCTTTATTTGATACCCGAAACGCCAGCCAACGACGTCTCTGAACCAACTGATTTTTCAGAAGAAGAGGAGTTTAACTCATAGTCTGAAGATATGGAAGGCAACGACGACCATAATGATGAAAGGGGGAACCCGCCTCTTAACAATCAACCATGGTTAGCCAGAGACGCTTTGGCCCTCCCAGGACCAGTTCATAACCTTCCTCGTCATCCAGAGAAGTTGCTACCAAAGTTCGATCCCGAAACCTTTGGATTGCCTGAAGATCATATCAAGAAATTTATACTAGCGATTAGGCTTATGAACGTCCAACATGAAGACATAGTATGCAGAATTTTCCCCTATACGTTTTAAAATTCATCTCCCACGTGGTATTTCAACCTACTGATAGGATCTATAACTAGCTGGAAGAAGTTCTAGAAATATTTTCTAGAAAAAATTGTCGAAGAAACTACTATGGGAGCTCTGATGGCTGAGTTGTTCTCCGCCACCATGAGTTCGAAATAAAGGGTCAAAGACTTCAATCAAAGATTCATGACCATATTAAACAAGTTCTAGCCCGAAGCTAAGCCAACTCAGGAATTGTAAATCGAAGTTTACGATAATTCTCTCCCAACTTCCATTTCCATGTTCGTAAAAAGGGCTTCTTAAGCTCGAAAAGTGATGCACAAGAGATACACAAAATGGATATAGCAGTAACTATAAACACAAAAAACATAGGTACCTTTTCTGCTTACATATGAAATTTTTAATTTCAATGTACACAATTGTTTAGAAGATTTGAGTGCCTCTTCCAATATCATGCCTCTTTCTGTTTTCCAAAAGATAAATGATGTTCCACAAATAACAAGAACTATTATCATCCAATTAGATGGGACATATTTTAAGGTAAAAGGTGAAATCACAGATGTTTTAATTAGACTATCATCCGATCCCATAGTTCATCAAACTATAGACATAATTGTGGTAGACATACCAGAGAGTTATGGTTTTCTCTTAAGAAGAGACTAATCGACCAAACTTCAAGGTTATTTCCCTACTGATTGGCCTCATCCATGGATTCCTCATAAAGGAAAATCCAATCAAATCTGTGTAAATAGTGAAGCACACAATGACATAATTGGAGGGTAATAACGAACCCAAAAGCTTTGCTCATTATGTTTTGGGGAATTAATTTTTTGAAAATGATTATGTTTGTCACGAAGCACAAACTTTTGAAATACCATCAGAGTTACAATAAAGCCTCCTCCCATGAATACATAATAGCGATTGTCCATTAGTAACTAAGTTAGGATTTAGTTTGACTAACAAGAATGATATTCCTAATATGTGGACCATGTTCTT
This sequence comes from Picea engelmannii, assembly GCA_009831015.1. Lineage (NCBI taxonomy): Eukaryota > Viridiplantae > Streptophyta > Pinopsida > Pinales > Pinaceae > Picea > Picea engelmannii. Next base: position 8,481 of record ML841510.1, on the reverse strand, counting down.
CAATGGCTCTAAAACATAGGATGGATCTAGAATAGGATGTGTTCTAATTGAACCCAACCAAGGAAAAACAGTCATATCATGCTATTTAAAGTTTGAATGCACCAACAACACCGTTGAATACGAAGCCTTAGTTCATGGCCTTAAAAAAGACATTCACCTTCAAGTAAAATATCTTACAGTGTTTGGTGATTCTGAGATCATTGTTCGGCAGGTAATAAACACTATTCATTGCTTGTATCCATATCTAAAGGCTTACCAACAAGAGGTATGGAATCTGCTTTATTCATTTGATGCATTTAATATTAATTCTATACCATGCGATCAAAATATAGATGTAGATATTTTGGCCAATGAAACATCTAGGTTTATGCCTCCTGATGATGGTTTTTCGATTGAAATGATGTTTAGGCCCTCCGTACCAGACAATGTCATGAGTTGGAGAGTGTTCAACAACAATTATCATATTATCAACTTTCTTACTAGTTCAGACACACTGCTAAGATTCAGTGATCGATGATGAGGTACATCAACAAGAGTTGCAAACTTATCAAGAAGAAACTAACAAGGTGAAAACAAATTGTGTTCTAAAGAACATTTTGACTCTTGAAATATTATTTGATTTACAATCCAAGTTCAGGATGCATTTCTTGGTCAATTTGGGAACATATGAGCAACCTAAATATGTCAACATGGGCACGTGTTGTTCAGATTCAGAAAATTACACATTCACAAAGTTATTCAAGAAGTATCGAGATGTTTTTTCCTGGACATATGATGACTTGAAGACATATGATACACAAATTATACAACATGTGATCCCCATCAAAGAAGGGCCCAAGACGTTCTAGTAGAAGCTTAAAAAGATACATCTGACTCTGGAACCTTTGATGAAGAAAGAACTCAATAAATTGTTAGATGCCCAAATCATTTTCAAAGTGAAACATTCAACTTGGGTCTCTAATAAGGTGCCCGTAAGAAAAAAGTCAAGAGAAATAAGAATCTGTATATATTTCTGAAATATCAATCGCGCTTCCAACAAATATAAATATCTAGTTCCCCCAATGGAACAAATCCTACAAATCGTCTCCGGATCTCAACTATTCTCTCTATTAGACATATTTTCGGGATACAATCACGTTCTCGTGGCAGAACCAGACCGATTAAAAACCACTTTCTAAACTAAATGGAGAACTTATGCTTATAGACGGTGTTGCCACCTTAATACATGCCTACAAGTGTGGATAAGTATCCAACCCACTTGGTGTGTCCTTGGAGGCACAAACCTAATTCTAGACCCACTGTCACCTCGATCTAGACTCCTTCTCTCTAGGCTCACTCCTAGGGAAGCCAAGGGGGCTAGACCTTATCAAACTATGCGAAGTTTTTATTAAATTTCTAGGAGTTAATTGATTTATTGATTAGGGAGACCCAACCCAATGACAAGCAATCATGTAGATGCAATATTTCAATGACAAACAAACCTTTTACTTAACACAACAAGAATTAGACCAGTTCCTAAAGATTATCCAATCCCAATTATTCCAATATACACAAAAGAAATATATATATATATATATATATATATATATATATATATATATATAAAGAAAGATTCTTCTACAAAAATGAAACAAATCTATGAGATATCTATACAATGAATTGAAAGACAACTTTATACTTTAAAGAATTATGTTCAAATGAATAAAGAGTACTTGAAATGAAAGAATAGTTATTCACATGAAATGAAATTGCTTGAAAGTGAAACTGCTTGAAAAGTAAATTGCTTGAAAATAAAGAAAAGATTGAAATGTAGAAAATGTGAGTTGAAAGTGTTGCAATGTGTCTAGGTTACTTTTGATATATTTTTAGGTCTCTCTTTGAATTAGGGGCAATTATATGTGAAAGTTGTAAGAATAAGCTATGTTACTACCCCAAATCCTTATCCCTTCAACCAAGAGGAAGTGTTTTGTGCTCAATAAGGGAACAAGAAGGTTACCCTCTAGCTCCATAGGTCAAATCCAAGATTCTTGGGCACTCAACAAGGAGGACACATAGTGCCGTGAAATTGTCTCTGGCTTCAACCCCGTCTAGCCTCCCAAGTCACCCCTTTTTAATGGTGTTAGCAATACTAGAATTAGGTGCCTAATTAGACTAGCCACACAATCCTTTTCCCTTTATTGTTACCCAATATCCACAAAGTGGCAAGGGGAGGGAATACAGGGAAAAAGGCAGGGCACGAGTTTGATTACTTTTTCAAAGAAAATAAATTCTAACTACCCGTCACGATATTGCAATGGTGGCAAAGACACTCACATGCAAGGTGTGGGCATAGATGAATAATTAAAATTACTTGAAATAAATTAAATGAACAATCTAGCCACACAAATCTTCCTTAAGGACAAAGGTGGGAAAAAAAATGAATTTGCAAACCTCACAACTATGGCACAATGTGGAGGGAAAGCCTACCGATTTTGTGCCAAGGTGGGTAAATAATTTGGAAATAAAATAGAGAAAGATAACACTAGCCACTCAACCTTATCTTTGTGGGAGAAGTGGGGAAAACAAATTAAGAAAAATAGAAAATTAAATTCCTAACTAGCCAACACGATTTTGTAAGGGTGGCAAACCCACGCACATGTAAGGTGTGGGCATAAACAAAAATTGAAAATAATTTGCAATTTACAACTTATGGAAATGATAAAAGAATGCAAGACCAAGAGACTCCCTTGGGATGATTACAATGATTTTGAAAGAAAGAATAAGGAGAGGGTTTTGCACCAAGGCCTTTAGATGCTTCCTTGAGATTCTTGTGGCCAAAATTGGGAAGCACCTCGCCTTGTACTGGCAAAAACCTGCAAAAAACAACAAGTGTGATGGAAATTGCTAGAAATCACTTCAAATGAGTTAGTTTTGGTTAGTATATAAAACTTAAATTTTTATATAGAAAATATGAACTTAAATATTGATTTGAAAGCAAGATTTAGGAGATGAATAAGTGCAGAAAATAGATAAGAGAGTGCATAAATGATATTAGAAATTTAGGTGAAGTGAAGTGAAGCTTTTTAAGTCCACTCTTCACAGATTTGGTAACCTGCAAAGTTGTAAATACTCGATACACAATGAGGAAATAAAGTGAGTCCTTCAAAATGGTTCACAAAATACTTTCCAAACTCAAAGAAAAACAACTCACATAAATCTACAACAATACTACTAGAGATTTATCCCCAACAAAATACATTGCTTGGGGTTTTTCAAGTAAAACAATGTGAGCAAAATAAATACAAATTGCAAAAATATTACCTCACAAGAAAACCAAGAATAATCCAATAGAACACCAAGAGGTCACCGCAAGAACACCAAGAGTTCCTCCAAATCTTCACTTCTATTATTGAAAAGAATGGCTGCAATATGAAAACAATGTTACAAGAGAGAAATGGTGGGAGAGAAAGAGAGAGTGAGGAGAAAATTGAGAAGCATGGAGTTGATATGAAATTAGATGTGAAAAATGAGGAGAGGGGCCTTTATTTTAAGGGAGGGAGATAGGAGAGACCCCTCTTTCATGCATTACAAGTGTCACTCCCAAAAGAGGGAGGCTCATTCAAAGGGGGGGCACCATGAGAGAGGGGAACTCCCATTAGAAGAGGAAACTAAAAAATGGGGGAAGAAACCCCCTATACTAAGTTTAAACCTCTCTCTAATGCCCCAATGGGTCACCCAAGGTGTGGAATTGGCCTCCCATGCGGTCCCCATCACCAAATGACCAATCCAATGGAGATGGTGAGCCCCACAAGAGACAAATTCGCCCCCCTCTCTAAAGTTAAGTTGAATGAGAGGTAGGAAAGGGCGGATTTGATTTATTTGACCCCATGTTACATAGAAATGACTTAGGAAACAATGTTTCCCCCTTTTCTCATGTTTTACAACTTTTAGCAAAATTTGACATTTTTAATTTAGCCAATTATTTACTGATTTTTGAGTGATTTAGACTCATGGAAATTGACCTGGCAAAATTTTTCCAATTGAGATGAAACTTGGTACAAGGGTGTAGGGGGTCATAAGACATTTTATTTTAGTACCCATACCCCTATACAAAATCCCCAAGGACCACATTTTTACATTTTACACCAAAAACAATTACAAATTTCCAATTTATGGGAAATTTTAATTATTAAAAAATCCTATCAAAACTTAACAGAATTCCACAAGACTCTAGGAGATGTCTAGCATGGTAATATAAAACACTTTCATCCCTTATCTACCTACTGGGCTTGATCATTAGAACATATTTCACCACTTTGGAGTAAATTTGAGTGAAAAACTCAAGTAATTAAAATTGTTGGAGAAGCAAAATTAATTACCCAAGGAAAAAAAACACTCGATGAAAGGATTTCCCTAATGATAAAGTACTAGGACACTAAATCATTAAATCTTAACCCATGATAACATGTTAAATTAAAAACATTTCCCACGCAGGGGAGCATACATTCCGTGGAGAGAGAAAGAAATTATGGGGGCATAATTTCCCTGCTGAGCCATAGGTTTTCAAGCTTGTTGTACCACAAGGTACATATATTCATGGTACATGAAGTTGACACCTAGTCAAAATAGGTGGTCAAAAGACAGATTCCCTTTGTTATTATGAATGCAGGAGCTACCTTTCAGAGGGAAATTACCATTTCTTTCAAAGGATTAATCGGTCAAAGTGTGGTGGTTTACCTTGATGATGTCGCCATTTATTCTAAAAAAAGAGAAGACCATCCAAAACATCCAAGATAGATTTTTGAACAGTGCAGAAAGCATAGGATTTCTCTTAATCCCAAGAAAACTATACTCGCTATTTCAGAAGGTATTTTATTAGGACACATTATTTCTAAAGATGAAATTTCGGTGGATCCAGAAAGAACCAAGGCCATTCTACAAATTGCTCCACCACATAGCAAGAGGTCCATGCAATCATTCTTCGACATAATCAATTTCATAACAAGGTTTGTTCCAGATTTTGTTGAAATTGTGAAACCATTACAAAAGATGATTAAAAATGACATGTAGTTCAAATGGACACCCTTGGAGAAGGAAGCATTTGAAAACATTAAAACCGCTACATCCAACGCACCATCTCTTCAGAGTCCTAATTTCTCCAAGGACTTCCTGCTATACAAATTCACGCCCGATTACTTGTTAGCAGTAGTGCTCATGCAAAAGGATGAACAAGGAGACAAATACACCATTGTGTTTATGAGCATTGGGTTACAAGGTGTAGAACTGAATTTTCCTTTGGTGGACAAGCAAGCCTTTGCTTTCCATAAAGCAATCAAGCAATTCATAACTTATATCTTAAAAAATCATACTAAATTCATTGTCCCACACCCAGAAGTAAGGTCCATGTTTTTCCAAAAAGAACTAGGTTAAAGACAAGGGAATTGGATGGCGGATCTACAAGAGTACAACCTTGAATTCAAACTAGCCAATATTGTGAAAGGTCAAGTCTTATGTAAATTAGTGACACAAGGAGTTGACGTTCAATAACAAGATGAGGATGGTTGTCAAGATGAAACTATAATATATACTCAATAGGTTCCATATGTCCCAACCATTGAAGGATCGTGTTACAATGATCTTAAATACCATCTACAATATGGCACTACTCCAGACCATCTCAATGCTAAGAAAAAAAGAGTGCTACAGATGAAATATTTACAATATCAGTTGTTACATGGTATCTTGGTCAGAAATAATTACGACGGAGTGTTACTCAAGTTCCTCGAAAGACAAGATGATAATAATGTCCTAAAATATATGCATGATGGACCGGATGGTGGTCATTTTTTAGGAGACACAACGACTCACACAGTGTTGAGAGTAGGATCCATTTACCCACACTCTTCAAGGATGCTCACGCATACTCAAGGAGCTGCGGAGCATGTCAAAAGGTTGCGGGGAGGGAGCATAAAGTTTCTCTTCCTCTCCAACTTGTAGCAATGCAAGAACCCTTCGAGCAGTGGGGCCTATATATTATTGGTGATATAAATCCTCATTCTCCCAAGAAACACAGGTATATTCTAACTATTACTGATTATTTCACACGTTGGATTGAAGTAATACCTTTAGTCAAAGTGAATGAGGAAGTAGTAATAATTTTTCTCGAACAACACATTATCACAAGGTTTGGAATTCCTAAATATTTAGTATTTGATAATGCTACTTACTTCTCATCCTTGAAATTATATGAGTATGCATTAAAAAAGTGGATTATTTTAAAATACTTAGCCAACTACTGTCCCCAAGGAAATGGCTTAGTAGAATCTATGAACAAGAACATCATCCGTATCATTAAATGAACTGTAGTTTATCACCAGAGAAATTGGCACAATGCATTACAAAATGCTCTTTGGGTGGATTGTGTCATGCCCAAAGCTTCCATTGGAACTTCACCTTACTTTATTGTGTATGGGAAAAAAGTAGTTCTACCCTCAAACATCTACCTATATTCCCTCCAACTTACAAAACAATACCAAGGTAGAGAATTCCATGTCATCAAAAGTTGTATCGATACCTTGCTAATCCTGGAGGAAATACATGACAAAACCAAAAACAAGTTTGAAGCTCACCAACAAACAGTAAAACTTTGGTTTGATAAGAAGTATGCAGATGAGAAAGAGTTCCAAGTTGGGGACTTAGTTATAAAATGGGACAAATTACATGAAGATAAAGGGAAACATTAAAAATTTCAACAAATTTGGCTTGGTCCCTACCTCATTAAAGAAAAAAATGGCCAAGGTACTTTTCAATTACAGAAACTTCAGGAGGAAGTCAACTATATCCTTGTAAATGACCAAGTCCTGAATCACTATACAGTTAGCCATTGAGGTTGTCGATCACTTGTACATAAATAAATCTTGATTCTATTTTTCATTTTGATTTTTCTTCTTTAATTAGGTTGGTTTTCTTAATCTATTTGATTACAAGAATTTTCCTTTATCTTTCATGATGAATGCCTATATAATTTTGAATTTCTCACAACTTAGCGCAAGTCACATGTCTAAACGTAGCACATCTGGTAAATACCAATGAAAGGACCCTTCAACAAGTAAACACTTCAGCAAGTAAAGACTAATGAAAGGACCCTCCTCAACTTTAAGGCTAGTGTGGAAAAAGTTAGGAACTATTTGGAAGGTGCCATCATTGACATTTATTCCAATCTACACCTCTTCCAAGATGCTACTGCAATAGTCATTAGCCAAAATAACTAGATACAAATGAATGTGACACAATACAACACTATTCATGAAGGTATAAGTGACATTGATACATGGATAGAAAATAATCCTTATGCACCTACTGAGTTGTATAGACCCTCAAAATAAGCTAGAAATACAGATCTATACACATTAGATAATTTCCAATAGATAGGGAAAAGAGAAGATAAATAAGTAACCAAGGCGATGGAAATATGTTCAAGGACTCACAAAGTTGCCCAAGAACTGATAAGGAATGGTTTTTTACCAATATTAGATGAACTTGGGAAGAATTTGTTCACAAATAATTGGTGAATGCAGTCCAGGATAACACGAGTTGAAGGAAACAGATAGTCGAAGAGACAATGTTTGTCTCCACCAATCTCATTGACCAACATCTGCTACATCCAATGAAGGTTCACACTATGGTACAAGATTTCATGATAAAATTAGAGAAGGATATGAGCACCCTTGATGACAACATTTCCATGAACGATGCAACACTGAAACATGTAACATATAGGAGAATAGGGTCACTATATGACTAGTTGGAAGTTTGGACAACTTATCTCCAAAGAAAAAGTTCATAGGGAAAGGACAAAACGACTATTTTTCTCTCGTCCTTTTCCTAACCACTTCAAATTTCATTATTTCTACCTCTTGTCATTAGGATATAGAAGATGAAAAGTATTTTAACTACCTCTTCAAGAATAAGGTGGAATGACACATAGGAGTTACTAGCTTTTTGTATAAAATAGGGTAGAAGCTCATTGGATAATGACTTTTTTTTTGTCTTTTCAAGCATTGTATAGACCTAGTAAATGTTTCGAGAACATATACTTTGTTAATTAATATTGAGAAGCCCTCACGACCAACATATAATATAAATAATTATGTGTAGAAATGGATCAGAGCTTTGAACTACTTTAAGTGAAGATAACTGTTGTTTCTATGGACTCTAAGAATGCTTGTTTGTTGTAGACTAATTCTTATACAATATTTGTCATTCTATAGTTATTGATGTTTCTTTGAATATTTGAATTCCTTGAGATTTGTGGGTTATTGCAGTATACATTGTTGTGATCTAGATTAATCTGATTATATACATATGCATGCATTTGTCTCCAATATTCCTCTTTTGTTGCAACTAAATGTATAAAAGTTTTGTAAGATTTTGGGTGCATTATAACTCATTGGTTACTCTAGTGTGCTCCTAGATAGGATAGGTTAGTATAGATTAGTAATA